>ML315536.1:0-43980 GCA_005239505.1 Nicotiana paniculata
AAACATAATATAAGCGGAAGAAGCAAGAGTCAGAAACCCTACTGAACATAATAGGGTAAAATCGCAGAAACTCAGAGTGTTCATGAGAAACAAGCATACATACGAATCAAATCATCAGAGACAGACTCCGAACCCAGGATTAAGACTAGGGGACTTAGGGTTTTTAACATAATAAATCAGATAAAAGGGGAAAACATGAATAAACTTTTAAACATAGTAAAAAACATAGAATAATACGGAAAATCAGAAGGAAAAGTCATTTTGAAAAGGGGTTAAGAAACCCTAACTTTGAAGATGAAGAGGCATTTTGAAAAATCGGAGAGATCTTTAAGGAAAACAGTAAAATAACTCAGAATATACTCAGATCTATTGCAGATATGAAGAGTCAAGAGATGAGTTAGGGTTTCAGAGAGAGATAACCTAGAGGTAGAGAGAATCAGGCTTAGAAACCATAGGTTTTAGCCAGAGATAGAAAGGTCTTACTCTGACGGCCAAGGGTGGCCTGAGAACAGCATGAAAAGGACATGGGTGTGAGTTGAACTGCCTCTAGTTCTCTCGAGGACCTTAGGGTAGCAATAATCCGGTGTGTGAGGGAGCCATGGAAGCTAGGGATGGTGGTGGAACCACCATTTTTACCGGCGAGTATGAGCAAGGTTTAGCAGAGAGAGCTTGAGAGAGATGAGAGGATGCAACGGCGGAGAGGAAGAGAGAATGAGGGAAATGAGGGGGTAGGTCTTTAGGGTTAATTAAGGTAAGAATGAATCTTGTCCGTTGATCAGAAATTATCAATGGTCCGATTGAATGGGAATTGGGTCGGGTAGGATAGTGGATTGGGCCTGGGGTATTTGGGCTAATTTAATTGGGTTTGGGGCTGGTTTAATTCAGGCTAGAATTAAAATGAAAGTGGCTATTTGTTAAATACCCTATTCGAATTAATTAAAATAATTTGTAAAATAGCTAATAATTATAAAAAATGAATTTCATGCATAGAAAATAATTTAAAATAATTATTTAATATTTAAAAATACAAATGACTAATTTTCGGTCAAAAATAGTATAAAATTATTACTTGGGCTATAATTGCACCAAAAGATGCCATTTTTGGCTAATTATGAAATAATTTGGTTTAAATAGGGCCATAAACAATAAATTAAATCAAGAAATGCTTTTGAAATTATTTGTAATGCGATTTTGTAATTATTTATTAGAAATAAAATGCTACATAAATTAGACAAAATATAGGAAAATTATGGAAAAATACCAATCGTTGTTAATGCATGATTTTGAAGGCACATATGCAATTTTAAAAATATTTTGGGAAAAACTGGGTATCAACACCTCAGTGATATCTCTCAATTATCCTTTGAAAATCACTGCCATAAGCTCAAACCCTGTTCAACAATGGTGGAAAAAGGGCAAAAATTCGCGAAGTGGGCTTTATATAGTTTCTGCCCAGGGGGTTTAGCACTTGCGGACTCGCATCTGCGGTTCCAGGTGCGCACTTGTGATCTCCACTTATTCGCTCCCTTTCTGCACCTGCGACTGCCCCCCTCGCACCTGCGGGCTCGCAGGTGCGACAGCTCCTCCGGACCTGCGCCCAACGCCCAGTTGTCCTTTTCCGTATCTGCGACCATTCCCCGCATCTGCGACCATCGCACCTGCGATCTCCACTCCGCAGGTGCGTCTACACCAGAACAACATTCCAACTTCCAAACTTCCTGTTAACTATCTGAAATCATCTCGAGCCCCTCGAGACCTCAACCAATAATTCCAGCAAGTCATATATCACTACCCGAACATAGTCGAACCTTTGGAACACTCAAAACAACACCAAAACACCAAATCAACCTTGGATTCAAGCTTAAGAACTTCTAACTTCCAAAATTTGCCAACGACGCCGAAACCTATCAAACCACGTCCGGATGACCTTAAATTTTGCAAACAAGTCATTGTTGACACTATGAACCTATTCCATCTTCCAGAACTCCATTCCGATCCCGATACCTAATTTTTCCACTGCCGACCAAAATTGCCACATTTCCTACTTTCACCAATTCAAGCCTAACTCTACCACGGACATTCAAATTACATTCCAGACACACTCCTAAGTCTAAAATCACCCAACGAAGCTAACCAAATCATAAAAATCTAAATCCGAATTCGTTTACTCATAGGTCAACTTTGGTTGACTTTTCTAACTTAGCTTTTTAACTAAGAGACTAAGTGTCTCATTTCACTCCAAAACTACTCCGGATACAAACCTACCAACTCGATACAACTCAACAGAACTGAACAACACATAAAGAAGCAGAAATGGAGGAAATAGGGCTATAACTCTCAGAACGAACGACCGGGTTGTTACATCATCTGAAGAAATAGCATCTCGTCTGGCTGGGAGGGCATAGAAACGGGCCTCACCCCCCTCTCGAGCCACCCATAGCTGACTGGGCTCCGCCCCTAGCTGGCTGAACTCCACACCTAACTGGCTGAGCGGGTGGTGGAGGAACTGGTGCTGGTGCCATCGGACGAGTACTCCTCTGTGGAGTCCCACCCGACAGCCTAGGGAATATCTCGCAATCTGACCAAAATCTCTGTATTCAAAACAACCTCTCCTCTGGAGAAACTGCTACTCTTGATGCCCAAAAGAACTACCCGATGATACCTGAGCTGCGTTGGAAGTGCACCGAATGATGATTGACCCTGCTGAAACAAACCTCCCTGAGGAGCACCACTGAAACCACCCTGACTACGAGGCCTCTTAGCCTCCCTCTCAGCCCTCTCCCTACCTCGAACAATATCAATTTGTCGAGCAATGTCGACAACCTTATCAAAGGTAGCACCAGATACTCTCTCCCTAGTCATAAGAAATCGAAGCTAAAACTCGAGGCCATCTATAAAATTGATCCTCTCTCGGTCTGTAGGAACCAACCAGACCGAATGACGAGCCAACTCGGAGAATCGCATCTTATACTGGGTAACAGACAACTCACCCTGGCGAAGCTGCTCAAACTGCCTATGCAGTTCCTCTTTGCGGGACTCAGGTACAACCTTCTCCAGAAAGAGAACGGAGAACTGCTGCCAAGAAAGGGAAGCTGCGTCAGCCGGCCTACTCCTCTCGTAAGCCTCCCACCAATTAAGTGCAGCCCTAGAGAACTGGAAAGTAGTGAATGAGACCCCATTGGTCTCCAGAATACCCGCGGTCCGAAGCATCCTCTGACACTTGTCCAAGAAACCTTGTGCATCCTCACCCTCAGCACCACTAAATGACGGAGGCTGTAGTCTCCCAAACCTCTCCAATCTGCGCTGCTCATCCTCTGACATAATAGGACTACATAGTCCTGAGTAGCTGCAACCGGCTGGGCTGGAGGTGCCCCCAACGTGTGATTTCCTCGAACAACCTGCTCAGGTGTGGGAGCGGCGGGAGTTTGGGTGCCTCCCCGGGCCTGAGAAGTAGTTGCGGCAGTAGTAACTGAAGCCGCCTGAGCAAGGCCCGTACATATTGATAGAATTTGGGCCAGGGCCTCCTGAAGGCCTGGAATAAAGGCACGGGCAATGCCTGGGATGGTCCCGCCGGAACATCTACCTTGGGGACCTGGTCCTGAGCGGGAACAACTGGGGGATCTGTAGGTGCTGCCCCAACTGTTGCACTAGTGATTCATGTGCTCCTACCACGACCCCTACTGCGGCCCGAGCTGGAAGTTGTCCCTCCTGACCGGTAGCACGAGTCCTCACCATCTGTGAGAGAATGAAATAAACAAGTGTTTAGTTGCAAGAATACATAGAACGCACGAAAGGAATCCAAGAATGTGAAATTTTCCTAAAGGTTCTACAGCCTCTCAAAGATAAGTACAGACGTCTATGTACCGATCCGAAAGACTCTACAAAACCCGCTCATGAATCGTGAGACCTATGTAACTTAGGCTCCGATACCAGCTTGTCACGACACAAAATCTAACCATGGTCGTGATGGAGCCTATCGTGTTACAAGACAAACATATTTCCCATAATATTATTCCCAAATTTGATTATAAGAATTTAATAAAACATATCCAATATTTGAATTTCTCATAAACAAACCCAACTCTAGATATAATAAAGAAAATACGGAACACAAGCCCCAAACATTGGGGTGTCACTAAGTCACGAGCGTCGAAAACTATGAACTAACTGTCTAACTATCAATACAGTCCAAAGAAAGAAATAATAATAATATGAGTAACAAGGTCCTGCGGATGCTAGCAGCTACTTTGTAGTCTCCAAAGATAGCCATCCTGAACTCAACGATCGCCGCGCTCTAATTCACAGGATTTACACATGAAGTGCAGGGTGTAGTATGAGTACAATTGACTCAGTGATAACAAAAATAACTAAGGAACTAAGTAGTAGTGACGAGCTAAGCAAAACAATCCAATTACTTATTTCCACAATTAAGTACAAACAGGGGTAAACAGGTAATTTTCATAAATCAACGAATGCTACAAAGAAATCAACAAGTAAATGCAGCAACAACAAAAGTAAATGAAACCTTCCAGCAATGTCACTCCATCACTCAACACTCAGCACTCAATACACACTCTCAATAGGTACCTGCGCTCACTGAGGGTGTACAGACTCCGGAGAGGCTCCTACAGCTCAAGTGTTAATCTGCACGGACAACTCACGTGCTGCATAGACAACTCACGTGCCATGATATCAATATCTAGATCCGCACGGTCAACTCACGTGCTACAGGGACAACTCACGCGCTATGGTATCAATACTTGTATCCGCACGGACAAATCACGTGATATCATATCATATCATATCGAATATCTCACAACAGGCCCTCCGCCTCACTCAGTCATGTACCTCTCCAGCCTCACAATTCACAGCAAATAAGGGAACACAACCCAAATCAAATATAACAGCATATCAGCAAAATAACAGAGACTGAGATAAATATGTACAAGAATTTCTATGACTGCGTGAAAAAAATGTGATCATGAATAAAGCCTAAGCATGATCTCTATCATGAAGGCAATCAAGTTCAATAACATGAAAATACTTAACACAGATAATGGTCATTAGGCCTCATAGCCTCACGGGACGGACCAAGTCTCAATCCCTTGCGGTGTACACCCACACGCCCATCACCTAGCATGGGTATCACCTCCAAACAGTCACATGATATCAAATTCTCCGGGTTTATACTCTCAAAGCCAGAGTTAAAACTGTTACTTACCTTAACAGCGTAAAATCCTACTTCGGGATGTTCTCGTCCCTCGATTCGGTCTCCAAAAGCTCCGAATCGATCCATAATCAGAATAATACTATCAACATAGGTTAAAGAAACGAATTCCATAAGAAAAATTACATAAATAGGCAAAAATCCGAAATCAGCTAAAATTCGGCCCCCAGGCCCACGTCTTGAAATCCGACAAAAATTACAGAATTAGAAACTTCGTTCTCTCCCGTGTCTAACCATATAAAATTCATCAAATTTTGACTTCGTTTGGTCCCTCAAATCCTCACTTAAAACTCTCCAAAGCTCAAGTCCTAACTCCCTAAATTTTACCCTAAGCTCCTACAATTTTCATGGCTAATCAGTGGAAAACATCATAAACACGCGTAATTAAACCCAAGCGACTTACCTCAGTGATATTTCTCAATTCTCCTTTGAAAAATACTGCCTAAGCTCAAAACTCGTTCAACAATGGTGGAAAAAGGGCAAAAATTTTCAAAGTGGGCTTTATATAGTTTCTGCCCAGGGGGTTTCGCACCTGCGACCCCTTCTTCGCACCTGCGGACACGCATTTGTGGTCCCAGGTGCGCACATGTGATCTCCACTTATCCGCTCCCTTTCTGCACCAGCGACTATCCCCCTCGTACCTGCGGGCTCCCAGGTGCGACAACTCTTCCACACCTGCGCCCAACGCCCAGTTGTCCTTTTCCGTATCTGCGACCATTTCCCGCATTTGCGACTATCGCACATGCGGTCTCCACTCCGCAGGTGCGGCCACATCAGAACAACATTCCAACTTCCAAACTTCCCGTTAACCATCTGAAATCATCCCGAGCATCCCGAGACCTCGACCAATAATTTCAACAAGTCATATATCACTACCTGAACTTAGTCGAACCTTCAGAACACTCAAAACACCAAATCAACCTCGGCGTCAAGCCTAAGAACTTCTAACTTCCAAAATTCGCCAACGACGCCGAAACCTATCAAATCACGTCCGAATGACCTTAAATTTTGCACCCGAGTCACCATTGACACTATGAACCTATTCCAACTTCCTGAATTCCATTCCGATCCCGATACCTAATTTTTTCACTGCCGACCAAAATTACTAAATTTCCTATTTTCGCCAATTCAAGCCTAATTCTACCACGGACCCCCAAATTACATTCTGGACATACTCCTAAGTCTAAAATACCCAACGAAGCTAACCGAATCATAAAAATTGCAAATCCGAATTTGTTACTCATAAGTCAATTTCCGGTTGACTTTTCTAACTTAACTTTCTAACTAAGAGATTAAGTGTATCATTTCACTCCAAAACTACTTCGAACCCAAACTTACCAATTCGATACAATCCAACACAACTGAACAGCACATAAAAAAACAGAAATGAAGGAAATATGACTATAAGTCTCAGAACGACGACCGGATCGTTACATTTTGGTAAATGCATCCTTTCACTGTACTACGATTTTGCGTTTAACCTGTTTTTATTTTATCTGCCGACTTTATATTTTAAGTGTAGCTAAGAGGGTGTAAATTTACCTCAAATTTGTAAAGTAAATATTTATAATATCTTCTATCAATTTGGCAAAAATAAAAGGACCTGTCAATCACAATATTTATCCGGTTATCCCTCGTTAAATGCTACTCCTTCCGGTCGGCCACTCCATAATAAGTGAGTGATTTTTCAATTTATTTTTATCTAAAATAAGTGAATTTTTTAGATTTTAAGAATGAATTAATTATTTTTTTTTATATTACTTTTGAAATATGTGTTACTAGTGTCTATGTGAAAAAGTAATAAAAGTTAATATTATTAATTTTATTTCTAATTAATGTTAAAATAAATTTTTTAATATGTATGAAAATAACAAAAATAACTTATTTTAGATCGAAAGAGTACTTGCAAAATCACCTAAAAATAATCAAAAGAATAATATGGGAGATGGGAATTAAGAGACCACTTCTCCACGTGCTGTTCTTTGTTTCGAAGTCTCCGACAATGACTTTGAAATTTGATCCAAAGTTCCCAACAGCAAAACAATCACTTTAAATTTTATGTAATTTTTTTAATAAGCATTAATTAAATATTTATGAAATAATAACTTATTAGCTATCTTTTTTTCTTTAAGCTATCACTTATTAGAATTTAGAATCCAGAAGTTCTTTTGGACACAAAAGATCGAAATAGGTGAAAAAGAATTGGTAATCTTTTTATATAGAACGCTATTTTAAAGAGCGTTATACTTTAATATTAATTTTATCCGTTAAAATATAGCGCGATAAATAACCGCGCTATACCTAGTATTTATATTTTAACGCGTAGCGCTTTAAAAAAATGTGCTATACATAAAGACCTGCTATGTGCGTCTCTCTCTCCATTGAGTTTCCTAATTTTCTTTTCTGGTTTTTTTATTTTTATTTTTTCCACTATGGCTACACAAATCTATTTTTTTAAATTCATTTTTATCATGCCCCCACCTGTCACACCTCTTTTATGTCCCTCAAATCTATTACGAGGTTGAGTTAGAAGAGTTTTTCTATTCGAAGTGACATTTTGAAAAGAGATTATTTATTATTTAGAGTCGTCACTTGGAATTTAGTTTTGGTGTTCCAAGCCACCTTTTATCTTGAATCCCTTAACAAATGATGGCTTGACTCTTAATTTATGGTCTACGAAAACATAAGACTGAGTAAGGAATTCTGTTGACCGAGGGGAAGGTATAAGGCACCCCTCGAGTCCCGCGGTTCTAGCACGATCGCGTTATTGACTCATGTAAGGCTTAAATCAATTTTTAGCTATTCTTATATTTTATTGATCATGGCTTATTTATTACCGCTTAATTAATTATTATATTTTTATTAGTTGTGTTTACCAAGATGCGGAACGCACACAAGGTACTTCTTTGAAATTAAATATTAAACCAAGGTACGGAATATACACATGGTTATAACATAATTACTTTTAAATCTAAAGGCATCGAGACGCGGAATGCGCACATGATCCTTTTATTATTTAAGCATATCAACCCAAGGTTCGGGTATGAACACATGGGCTAATATTTAAAGTACGTCTAAAATTTTCTAACGTATTTAAAGTTTGTTATTTATTTTGTCTCTTTCATATTCAATACATATATTTGTATATTTTATTAATATTTTACTTATTGCAACGAGTCCTCAATTAGTTTGTTATTCATCTTGCTACCTANCATGGACAACACTTAAAATCAAGAAATATGGCAAACAATCACAAAATAATAAAAAAGTATTTTTATTGACAAAACCTTTAAACAATTTTATGAACTATCTATAGTCTAAAATTTCACGTGGATTGTGGCAAAAGAATGGATTATAACTAAAAATTAAAAATTAGGAACAAAACTTAAATTAGTATGATTCTTTAAATTCCCCAACATATATATACATATATAACTAACAAGAAGAAATCGACGATATTTAAAAATACAAAAGAAAGCGAAAGAATAAGTGAATTTAAATAAACAAACATCATACAATCGGTTATACATGACTTTAAATTAACCAAGGAGATTGAGTGTTACCTTTTTCGAAGATTTCACTCGGCAAGCGACTTAATCTATTAATTATAAAACTTCTAAAACCACGAACCCGAAACCACGAACGAAATCCACGAACTCGTTCTTTTCTTTTCCTTCATTTTGCTTTCAAAAGAATTTTTTTTTTCTTTGTTCCTTTTCTTTCCAACTGTCTGTTTTCTCTTTCTCTTTTTTCTTTTTTCTTCTCTGCCGTTTGTTTCTTCTTACTTCTTTTCTTTTTCTCTTTTCCTTCCTTTTTGTTTTCTTCCTCTCTTTTGTACATACCCAACATATATATATATATATATATATATATATAAGATATGTGTGATGAATGGAGGAGTTAGAGTTGGAATTGGAGTTGGAGTTGGAGTTGGAGTTGGAGTTGGAGTTAGAGTGGGATAATTAGGATTGTTATATGATTAGTTAGCTAAAATAAATCAGATTTTTACTTTTAGATAAAGTTTGTTATTGCAAAAAAAAAAAATTGTTTCTTTTCATTTTTTTTCCTTCTAATTCTTAGATAAAAAATGGCAAATGACACACACACACACACACACACACACACACACACACACACACACATATATATATNTTAAACTTAAAGGAAACTATAAAAATAAGAAAACTCAATATTTACACTATAGTTTAAATTATACAAAAAAAATATATAATAGTTTACTTATTAAATTCTAGTTAAAAGATACTCCGTATATATATTTACACTTTAGAATGTGAGTATTATTATTATTATGTATTTACTTATTTTAATTAAATAAAATCTACTAAGTGTAAGATAAAAGCTTAAAATATTAATATTAGGCCTAAAAGGAATATTTACACTAAAATAGTATAACATTTGAGTGTGGTCAAAAATTAGTTGTTCACACCACCTATGAGGAAATAATATTTCTTTTATTTCAAGTTGTATTGGAGATTTATTTCTTTTAATTTTCAAAACCTTTTTATAGGAGTTATCCCTCTTTTAAATTCAAATTTGAAAAATATAATCAACCTTGAAAGATTTGAATTTTAGAGACCTCATCCACAACAGATTCAAATTATAACCTTTTTATTTTTGAAATAATTTAATCTTTTATTCCATCTACTATCAATGACATACATTGTTGGACTTTTTTTTAAAATATAAAATGAAAAGATACGTAAAACTCTTATTAATACTCATTTTAAATGATAGTTTCTGTATTTTGAAGATACTTGGCTTATATAAAAATTTAAATTCTTAAACATCATAATCCAATATAATATTTTCGCGTAAAATGTGTAGGTGGAAGTACTACTTTAGACTTAAAGTCGCATTTTTGTTATCTCTTTTATAGTTTTTATTTTTTTATTTTATAAAATTCTAATATGATGTGATCCCTTTAAGCGATACAGTTAATCTGATAAAATGGACTAAAAGACAATCTTTTGAGGGACAGAAAGTATTTTAATTTTTTTTATTAAAAGATATATTATCATCGACAGTTGGAGTGTTTATAAAATCAAACCAACTAAGTCGATTTGTTAAATATATAAACCAAACCAAAGCAGTTGAGTCGATTTTCATCGATTCACTTTTTGTCGGTTTTATTGAATTTTCAGTGTTTAAATTTTTTGTTAAATTTTCTTAAAGTATGTTAAATACATTATCAAACACATACTCAACTGACTATAATCTAGCATAATACTATCATGCTAGTTACTCTTTAAGAAATTCTATCATTTATCAAGATATATTGATGAGAATTTTGAATTAAAAACTAATGAATAATTTATGGATCCAATTAAAGATAAATTATTTTTAATATGAAATATATTCTTGAACTTATCAAAATAAAGATTACAAATCCAACTAGAAAGTAAGATCAAATATCTAAATTACTATTAAGACAAAGGACTAGATATGTATTTATATAATCAATTTAGTTTATTTTTCAATTATTTTTTACTTCAAACCAAAATCAAATCAAAATTTATTGATTTTTAAAATTAAAAATCAAAACAAATCAGTTTTTTTCTTTAGTTTGAGTTGATCTTCGATTTGATTTGATTTTTTCATATTACCTGAACGCCTCAACTCAATAAGGAGGTTAAGATTTTCCTGTTACTAGATCTACATTTTAAAAATTACGATAATAATGGAGTAAATTATTCCTACAATGTTCAAATACTACTATGTAATGTTCAGAAAACTACAATTTCCTCATAGGTGGGGCATGGTAAAAATGAATTAAAAAAATAGATTTGGATAGCAAATTAGGAATCTCAACGAAGAGAGAGAGGCACATAGCAGGTTTTTAAATACACTGAAAATGCAAACAGATGTATAACGCATTTCTTTAAAGCGCTACGCGTTAAAATGTAAGCACTGGATATAGCACGGTTATTTACTGCGCTATATCTTAACGAACAAAACTGACGTTAAAGTATAGCAGCATTTAAAAGGACATTATAAATAGAAAGATTACCAATTTTTTTTTACCTATTTCAGTTTCTTGTGTCCAAAAAAACCACACTTTGGTTTTGGACTCAAAATTTATAGGTTGTTTGGCTAAACTTCTAAAATCAATTTATTTTATAAAGTATTTTTTTTAAAAGAATTGTTGGTGAGAAATAATTTGTGTTAAGTTAATTATTTGAAAAATATTTTTGAACGATAATTAATGTTTGACCAAGTTTTAAAAAAATAATTTCTTTTAACAGTGCTTTTGTGGAAAAATTACTCATTTTTTGCTTCTCAAAAATTACTTTTACTTGTACTTAAAAACAACTTTTTCTTCAAAAAGATTGGACAAAAACCTTAACTTAAAAAGAAATACTTTTGGTAAACAGAAGGGCCAAATAAGCTATTAGTGATATGTATAAGAAAATATTTACCATGTCAGTATTTACCCTTAATAAAATAAATTGCCACTTAACTCCTTCTAGATTCTTCCAAGCAAGAGTGTATTTATAACAAGAGAACAGAGAGTGAAAGGTGGAAAGGAAAGCCCAGAAACGAAATGAGGCAAAAACAGAGAGTTTGGGATTTTTATTCAAAGGGTGGTTGCCCCTTTCTGTTTAGCCAATGATTTTCCTTTAAAAAATATCAACAGCCCTTGAATTTCTGGAAATACGTACTACTATACAGTCATTTTTCAGCATGAATCAACAACAACAGCTAGATCTCTCTTTCTCTGTTTCTGTGATTTTAATTCCTCTTTTTTGATACATAACAATTGAGGCAGTGATGATATTTCATTCGGATTCTGGGCTAACTGGATCGGGCATTGAGACTATCCGACCCGTATCTTGGCCTGGCAAATCACCGGACGGTTAGCTGCCGGTTCGGAGGCTTTCTCTTTGCATGCAACCGGTGATTTTGCAGCCATGGCGCGGTCGCCTCTCTTTTGCCCGATCTCTCTTTGCAGGTCTGAGCCTCGTAAGTATTGTGAAATAGAAAAATCTAAAACTTATTCTTCTTTGAATTTCTACTACTTTTTGCTCCTAAACATGGAATCAGGTTGTACGTCAGTGGGCAAAACAAGAACTGTTGACGCTTTAAATAGTTCTCTTTGACACAGAGCAGAAAACCTAAAGCTCAGAGACAGTGAATGAGAGTTGCAGAGAGTAGAGGGAAGCTCAAAGGACAGCTGCTCCTCTTTACAATACCTATGATTTCATTTTTGCCAAAAATGCCCTTCTGTAGTAAACTATGTCCAAACGACCACTCTACTGTATCTCCAAATCCTCACCCCGAAAAAGAGAATCAATAGTAGTAATAATAATAATAATTGGAGCAAAAATCTGAGGCTGTGATGATAATTTTTTCTTCTGTCTCTGAGCAAATTGATAAGGAAAGGAGAACAATCGGACCCGTATCTTGGTGGGCGACCCGGACGGTGACGACTTGCAACCGGTGTTTGCAGCCATGGCGGTGTCTCCAATCTCTTCCCTTGTCTTCAATATTACAGATCTGAGCCTCAATTGGAAAGGTATTTTCTTAAATGCAGACTTATGAGCTCTTTTTCCATTAAATTTTGAAATTCGCAGGTGAAAAATCCACGAGAATTTCCCTAAAAATGCAAAAAGGTTAGCCCAGAAAGAAATGAGGCAAAACAGAGAGAATTGGAATTTTCATTTGAAGGGTGGTTACCCCTCTGTTCCGCCATTGATTTTCCTCTTTTTAAAAAACAACCAGAAAAAACAGCCCTTGTTTGCGACTGTTTACCCTTGAAATTGGATAACAATTGAATTTGCAAGTGATTTTAAGGATACACGGATTAATTTGACGCAAAGCAATAGATTGGATTAGATTGAACAAGTAAAGATAAAAAATGAATTTAAATCACGCGAATAGGATAGTTTCAGCCTTAATGAAATGTTCCGATCAGGGCTCACTATAGCCAGCACTGATGAACAAGAGGAAAAAGCTAGATAAGAGAGAAAATGATAATATATTGCTTTGGCATGCGTGATACAACGTACACTATGAATTATTAGGCCCCCTTTATATTTCGTACAATTCTATAAAAGGTAAAAATCTTCTGATTAACTGATTGCCGGTTCCCTATCAATACGTGTCGAGATCTCCGCCGTGATACTCTGCCGGTCACGGATATCACGGCCTTCTGTTGGCCGTGCTTGATTACCTGACAACGTTTTTCGAAGTTATTCAAGGCTAAGACCCTGAACCATGACCCCAATATTCTTGAGGGTGGGCGTCATGGTTCCAGACTCCGAATCGATGAGACCTTTGCCTCGATTTTGCCTCCTTGTCATCATGTCTCGAACTTGGCTTATCATGTTGGGGACCGGGGTGTACCACGAGCCCGGTACCCGTATACAATGGCAAAAGCAGACAACATTTAGACATAAGAATTGTAATATTCTGAAAAAAGTAATTTTTTTTTTTGTGTGCGCGCTTATGTTGCTGATGGAAGTTACATAAAGAGGCAGTGATGATGATGTTTCTTGTATCTGGGCTAACCGATTTGGGCATAGAGATGAGCCAACCCGGATCTTGGCATGGCAACCCGGTATGGCCTGTGATTGAGATTTATGTCTCTGGTGTTCTGCAGCCATGGCGTTTCTGACTTCTCTTTGCCTTATCGTAACACATCAGAGACAAAGGATGAGGGTTGCGGTGAGTAGAGTGAAGCTCAAGGGCAACTGCTCCTTTCTACAATACCTATGATTTCATTTTTCCAAAAAAATGCCCTTCTGCAGTACACTATGTCCAAACGACCTCTCTACTCTATCTTCAAATACTCACTCCTAAAAAGAGAGTCAGTAGTAGTAATAATAATTAGTAGTAGTAGTAGTAATGATAATAATAATAATAATAATTGTAGCAAAAATCTGAGGCTGTGATGATATTTGTTCTTTTGTCTCTGAGCAAATTGATTAGGGCAGGAGAACAATCGGACCCGTAGCTTGGCGGGGCGACCCGGCCGGCGACGACTTGCAGCCGGTGTTTGCAGCCATGGCGGTGTCTCCAATCTCTTGAGTTATCTTCAAATATTACAGATCTGAGCCTCAATTGGAAGGTTATTTTCTTAAATGCAGAATTAAATGCAAAATGGTTAGCCCAGAAAGAAATGAGGCAAAACAGAGAGTATTGGGATTTTCATTAGAAGGGTGGTTGCCCCTCCCTGTTCCGCCATTGATTTTCCTCCGTTTTAAAAAAACCAACAGCCCTTGTTTATGACAAAAGCAGCAGCAGAGAGCGTTTGGACATAAGAATTGTAAAATTCCGGAAAAAAGTAAATTTTTTTCCAGTGAAATCTGTATTTACTTTTTTTTTTTTTTGTGTGTGGTGTTGTTTATGTTGCTAATGGAAGTTACATAAAAAGGCAATGATGATGATGTTTCTTGTATCTGGGCTAACCGATTTGGGCGTAGAGATGACCCAACCCGTATCTTGGCGTGGCAACTCGGTATGGCCTGTGATTGAGATTTATGTCTCTCACTTGCAACTGCTGTTTTGCAGCCATGGCTTAGCTGGCTTCTCTTTGCCTTATCACAACATATCTGAGCCCCATCTCTGCAAGAAAAGAAAAAATAGATAATGTTTTCTATGATTTGGATTAACGGGAAAATAGGAAGAGACTTGGAGCAACGGTAAAGTTGTAAGCTTGTGACCTTTCCAGCTGGGCAGCTACCGATGCTTGCATTAGGGTATCTCTCTACATCACACCCCTTGAGTGTGGCCTTTACTTGGACCCTGTACGAACGTAGTTTTCTAGTGCACTGGGATGCACTTGGATTAACAGGAAAATAGCAAAAAACTCATTACTATGAGGCTGCGGTCAAGGTAGGGAGTTTCATTGGGTGGTTTTGCCCCTCTTTGTAATTGTCCGCCGCCAATGATCACTCAAATGTCCGTTTTTAGAACCACCCTTTTGGTGAAAATACGTATTACTTCCTCCCTTTCAATTTATGTGACACAATGAGGCTATGAAGATTTTATTGTTCTGTGGAAGATGAATCAGACTTGTAAATCTATTGAGCTGGGGAAAAATTGTAATCTTGGCGTAGCAGCTCAGATGGGTCTTTGAGATATTGGAGAATTATCCATTTTTTTTGTGTTTTCCTGTTTCATACTAAGTGATGGTTGCAGCCATGGCGGTCTTTATCCAAAGCTTTTTGGGGTTTTGTCTGAGATATTGAACCCACGCCCTTCTGATTAAAAATTATAATACTTTGAAACTCGCTTTTTTTTTATCAGCAACAGCTAAAGAATGAGACATTAGAGTGAAATGTGGGAATTCTGTGATGGTGGTTGCCGTTCTTTTCTTGTTAGCCCATGATTTCCTTTTTCTTTTTCTTTTTTGCCCCCCTCTTTTTGCTTGTATGCAATGTTCGTATTTCCCCATAATTATGAATATGTGCTGAAGAATGCATGTTTGTCTATGTGCTGGAAATGATTAATTACCAGAAAAGAAAAACTTGCTTGAGTCTGTTGGAATGGCCCAAAAAAATGAGAGAATGGGGTAATAGAGAGAAGGGTATCCCTATCAAAGCTGGTTTCCTATCTCTGCTTTACCATGATTCTCCGTGTTCCAAAAAGCATGAGCCTTTAAAGAAAAAAGTGAGAAAACTACATCAGTTTCTGGATGCTGTCTCTGTGGCTTTGATTATGTCCTCAGATCTGATGGTCCCTTGTTCATATCTTCTAGGTTCTTATCTTTTGGGAAATGGGACGGATGTTTAAAAAACATTGTGGACGACATGTGAAAAGGGCTGTAATGATACTTTTGTTCTTTCTTTTCTGTGCTAATCAATGAGCACAGAGACTACCTAACCCATATCCTGGCTTGGCATCCCAGTATAGCCTGATCAAGAAACTTCTCTCTCGTGGTCGTGGAACCTATGTTTCATATGGTGAGCCTCAATTTCATGTAAACTGGAATTCAACTCGAGAACAAGGATGAGGCTCCATGGGATGGTAAGTTTCTAAGTGCTCTCTGTATTCTGCTGCTTGTAAGAAACATACCTTTCAGGCTTAGTGAACGCTCTTATGGGTATTCACAATCTGCTCTCTCTCTCACTACATCTCTGTCTTTCCTCTGTGTGTATTGTTTGTTTGTTAATGGATTTTACATAAAGAGGCAGTGATGATGATGGACTACACGTAACTGGGGCTGTGATGTTACTTCTAGTACTTTCTTTTCTGGGCTAATCAACCTGCATGGAGACGACTAAACCAGTGTCTTGGCTTGGCAACTCAATGGGATTACACTGGGTTCGTCGTTGTTGCGTGTTGTTGTATGCCTAGATTTGAGCCTCAATTTGCTTAGAAAACAAACCTTTTCCTTGGTTCAATGGAGGGTTATGATCTAGCATGCAGCCTTCAGGTTATAAAGTTCGAAGAGAAAGCATTCTGTTCCTAGTGTTGCAACCGACCTGGTGTTGACTTTGTTCTTGCGTCTTTGTTTTCAATAAGCATCAAAACTATTGAGTATCAAGCAATCATGCCTCAATCTTGGAACCAAACCGGGGTCTCTCTCTGTCTTGAGTACATATCCGAGCTGCAGCTTTCTTCAATATTTCTAGTTTTGTTTACCTTTTAATTTTAAAAACTACAGCTAGTGACAGAAAGCAATTGGAAAAAGTTGAGTAAGGTTTTGGTTTTTGTGACGCGAATTAAAAGGGGGATTTTTCGTTTTCCTTGTTGACATGAATTTAGTCGTAATTAAGTAATATTCAAGGGGATTGCCCCTTCTATTCAAGCTACTGGATTTTGGGGTGTATAAATCGAATCAGAAATCGTACCAAATTGAAAAGTTAAATCAAACCGGAGATCCGACTAGGTTTGGTTGATTTGGTTTGGTATTGAGTAAAAAAATCCGAATCAAATCGATATATAAAGATATAATTTTAAGATTTTATATAGAAAAGTTTTTTAAAAGATGTCTAATAAATATTTGTGATTATCTTTCAGTATATAATATTTAATAGTATATGAAGTGTTTTATATTTATTAGGTCACTTTCTCGTCAAGTGTTATTCAAAAGCGTCAATCTCTTTGTTCTTTTATATTCATATTATATATTAAGATCTACTAAATTGTTATATCTTTTTCGAATGTACAGTAGGTATCATATTGATTTTTATGTTTAATTACTAAATTCAGTTAACCTTAAAAGTAAATGTCCATTAACGAAACATTATTGGCGATTAAAAAAATAATTATTATGTGTTACTAAGAAAATTCTCTCATAAGAATATTTTAATAGAAAGTATGTTTGTCAATTTTTTATATTTTTACTAAATATATATTGTTTTGTCAAAAATTTAACAAAGTAAGATTGAAACAATATTTAAGTAAAAAAAAATACGAAAAATTTATAAAATCGAACCAATCCAAATCGATATAGTTAGTTAAATTTGATTTTGATAAAAATCGAACGAACCTTATCTATGTATACCCCGAACTGGATCTTAGACCTCTCTAATCAACAGCTTCATGAGTGAATTTTAGTTGGAAAAGCTTGGTGTATGACTTCAAGATTATTGAATCTCCGTTTCTTACTGCCGAAGTGCTGATATTACGTGAAAGGGTACTAACACGTGATACATGAGTTAGGTGCGCGTAGGGGTTTGCGTCTTATCACAGATAAAAACTTGGTATTTAAATAAAGAAAAGTAGATGTGTGGGTTCACTATCCATAGAGTATTTTATCGTAATCGAATTTTTTATCACTTTTTAATATGTAAATATGTTTTGAATTTAATCTATATATTTTAGCTTTTGTTTTACCTTTTATAGATTTTTCTTACGAAATTAAAACTCACAAAAGATTCACATTTTTGAATTACTACCTTTGTTTTAATTTGCAAAAGAAAAGAAATTTACAAAAATATGTTTTTTCTTCTAATTTTGTTAAGACTAGCAATTTTATAACTTTTTTCCCTTATAGTTTCTTATATTTTTCTAGTATTTAGGTTTAGTGTTTTATTTTGATTATCTTTAATAAATAAATAAAAAAAAGAGGAAAAAAGAACGAGTGCAAAAATGTAACTAGCAAAATTCTCTCATATTTTATATAACAAACTCACATGTTGTCACTCAAAATATAGAAAAAGCAGAGAAGATAAGGAGATTTCTTTGCACAAAAAAGCGGGGAAACGGAAGGGAAAAAAGTGAGGAAAGAAACTAAGTGAGCCCCTGTTTCAGTCACTTAGAGGCCGGGGAAATAACAAGATGCAACATAATAACCTTTTCGCTCTAGGTGACAATATTTGCCCAAGGGATGTAAAAGGAATATAAGAAGAAGATATCCGTTTGTGGTCTTTAGGGATAATGAATAGCAATGTAGAGAATCTATCAAGATTTAAATATGGATAACAAATAAGCAGTTACTATAATACATTCTAGTTTGCTATTATAATCGCTACAATACCTTGTGTATACGCTGAAAATAATTTAGTTTCAATAAGAATATTATTATAGATTTGGGAATTAGAATTTTAAGTTTAATTATTTATTGGTTTGTAACTATTTTTCATAATTCTAAGACTAAATTTAATGCTTTATTATTTTAAAACTTAATATATAAATATATTTTTCACAGGTAAATTTATTCGTTACGGTTCAGTATTTTTTTAATTTATTTTCATAAAATAAAAAATATGTCATAATTGTCGGTACGGTTATAGATTTATATAAAAATTTATGATTTTATTAAAAGAAATCTAAAAATCTATTCGGTACAGTAGCATTCTCTCGCTTTTTAAATATCCATTTGACACCCCTAACCCCGAGTTTTAAACTTTCAGTTTTTGGTAAATGCATCCTTTCAATGCACTATGATTTTGCGTTTAACCTATTTTTTTATCTCAATTTTGTAAAGTAAATATTTATAACATGTTCTAACAAATTGAAAAAAATAAAAAAGACATGTCAATTAAAAAAAAATCTATCTGAAAAATTACCTTAAAAAAAATCAAAAGAATATTATGGGAGGTGGGAATTAAGAGACCACGTCTCCACGTGCTGTTCTTTGTTGCGAAGTCTTCCGACAATAACCTTAAAGTTTGATCCAAAGTTCCACCCAACTCATTCTAGATTCTTCCAAGCAAGAGGGTATTTCTAACAAGAGAATATATAAAGGGAAAGATGGAAATTCATTTGGTGAAAACCGAAGGATTTCCCCCAGCAAAGAAAGTTAGCCCAGAAAAAAATGAGGCAAATATAGAGATTTTGGGGTTTTTGTTCAAAAAGGGTGGTTGCTCCTCTCTGTTTAGCCAATGATTTTCCTTTTGCCACTTTTAAAAAAAATTCAACAGCCCTTGAATTTCTGGAAATATGTACTACTATGCAGTCATTTCTTCAGCATGAATCAACAACAACAGCCAGATTTCTCTTTCTCTCTCTCTGTTTCTGTGATTTTAGTTCCTCTTTTTTTATACATAACAATTGAGGCAGTGATGATATTTTAATCCGGATTCTGGGCTAACTGGATCGGGCATAGAGACTATCCGACCCGTATCTTGGCATGGCAAATCACCGGACGGTTAGCTGTCGATTCGGAGGCTTTTTCTTTGCATGCAATCGGACCCGGTGATTGCAGCTATGGCGCGGTCGCCTCTCTTTTGCCCGATCTCTCTTTGCAAATCTGAGCCTCGTAAGTATTGTGAAATAGAAAAATCTAAAACTTATTCTTCTTTGAATTTCAACTACTTTTTGCTCCTAAACATGGAATCAAGTTGTACATCTGTGGGCAAAACAAGAATTGTTGACGCTTTAACTAGTTCTCTTTGACACAGAGCAGACAGTGAATGAGGGTTGCAGAGAGTAGAGGGAAGCTCAAAGGGCAGCTGCTCCTCTCTACAATACCTATGATTTCACTTTTGCCAAAAATGCCCTTCTGCAGTAAACTATGTCCAAACGACCTCTCTACTCTATCTCCAAATACTCACTCCCAAAAAGAGAATCAGTAGAAGTAGTAATAATAATAATAATAATAATAATTGTATGAAAAATCTGAGGCTGTGATGATAATTTTTTCTTCTGTCTCTGAGCAAATTGGTGAGGGAAGAGAACAATTGGACCCGTATCTTGGCGGAGCGACCCGGACGGTGACTAATTGCAACCGGTATTTGCAACCATGGCGGTGTCTCCAGCCTCTTCCCTTGTCTTCATTATTACATATCTGAGCCTCAATTGGAAAGGTATTTTCTTAAATGCAGACTTATGGTCGCTTTTTTTAAATTCGCAGGTAAAAAAAACCTCGAGAATTTCCCTTAAAAATGCAAAAAAGTTAGCCCAGAAAGAAATGAGGCAAAACAGAGAGTATTGGGATTTTCATTAGAAGGGTGGTTGCCCCCCTCTGTTCCGCCATTGATTTTCCTTCCTTTTCAGGAAAAAACAAACAAGCCTTGTTATGACAGAAGCAGACAGCGTTTGGACATAAGAATTGTGAAATTTCAAAACAATGTAATTTTTTTCCCAGTGAAATTTGTATTGACTTTTTGTGTGTGTGTGTGTGTGTGTGTGCGTGCGCGCGGGTATGTTGCTGATGGAAGTTACATAAAGAGGCAATATGATGATGTTTCTTGTATCCGGGCTAACCGATTTGGGCATAGAGATAACCCAAACCTGTATCTTGGCGTGGCAACCCAGTATGGCATGTGATTGAGATTTCTGTCTCTCACTTGCAATTGGTGTTTTGCAGCCATGGCGTAGCTGACTTCTCTTTGCCTTATCATAAACACATTCATGATAAGCCTACTATAGCATGGACCAAGATGTAAATAAACACACACCAGACGGCAAGACAAGATTACCGATGCTTTAAATGGTTCTCTTTGACACAAAGCAATAAACTAAAAGCTCAGAGACAAAGAATGAGGGTGAATGAGGGTTGCAGAGAGTAGAGTGAAGCTCGAGGGCAGCTGCTCCTCTCTAAATTCCTCTGATTTCATTTTTGCCAAAAATGCCCTTCTGCAGTATGCTCTAACCAAACGACCCCTTAAGTATTTCGATTGGCTGTTACTGTTCTCTTTACTAATCATCTCTAAATCCTCACTCCAAAAAGAGAATCAATATTATTAATAACAATAATTGCAGCAAAATCTGAGGCTGTGATATCTTTTCTTCTGTCTCTGAGCAAATCGATTAGGGCAAGAGAACAACCGGACCCGTATCTTGGCGGGGCAGCCCGTACGGTGACGTCTTGCAGCCAGTATTTGCAGCCATGGTGGTGTCTCCAATCTCTCTTCAATATTACAGATCTGAGCTTCAATTGGAAGGTTATTTTCTTAAATGCAGACTTATGGCTCTTTTCTATTAAATTTTGAAATTCGTAGGTGAAAAACCCACGAGAATTTCCCCTAAAAATGCAAAAAGGTTAGCCTGGAAAGAAATGAGGCAAAACAGAAAGTGTTGGGATTTTTGTTTGAAGGGTGGTTGTCCCTCTCTGTTCCGCCATTGATTTTCCCCCATTTTCAAAATAAACCAACAGCCCTTGTTTATGACAGAAGCAGACAACGTTTGGACATAAGAATTGTAAAATTCCGAAAAGTAAAAAAACTCCCAGTGAAATTTGTATTGACTTTTTGGGTGTGTGCGCGCGCGCGTATGCTGCTGATGGAAGTTACATAAAGAGGCTGTATGATGATGTTTCTTGTATCCCGGGCTAACCGATTTGGGCATGGAGATGACCCAACCTGTATCTTGGCGTGGCAACCCGGTATGGCATGTGATTGAGATTTCTCTCTCACTTGCAACTGGTGTTTGCAGCCATGGTGTAGCTGACTTCTCTTTACCTTATCATAACACATCCATGATAAGCCTACTATAGCATGGACCAAGTTGTAAATAAACACACACCAGAGGGCAAAACAAGATTATCGATGCTTTAATCGGTTCTCGTTGAGACACAAAGCAGAAAACTAAAAGCTCAGAGACAAAGAATGAGGGTTGCAGAGAGGAGAGGGAAGCTCAAGGACAGCTGCTCCTATCTGCTAATTCCTGTGATTTCATTTTTGCCAAAAAGTGCCTTCAGCAGTAAACTGTTTCCGAATGACCTCTCTAGTCTATCTCCAAATCCTCACTCCCAAAAAGAATAAATAGTACTAATAATACTAATTGTAGCAAAAATCTGAGGCTATGATGATAATTTTTTCTTCTGTCCCTGAGCAAATTGATTAGGGCAGGAGACCAGTTGGACCCGTAACTTGGCGGGGCAACCCGGACAATGACGACTTGCAACCGGTGTTTGCAGCCATGGCGGTGTCTCCAATCTCATCCCTCATCTTCAATATTATAGATCTGAGCCTCAATTGGAAGGTTATTTTCTTATACGCAGATTTAAGGGCTCTTTTCGGTAGATTTTGAAATTCGCTGGTGAAAAATCTGCTAGAATTTTCCCTAAAAATGCAATAAGATTAGCCCAGAAAGAATGAGGCAAAACAGAGATTATTGGGATTTCATTAGAAGGGTGGTTGCCCCTCTCTGTTCCACCATTGATTTTCCTCAATTTTCAAAAAAAAAAACCCAACAGCCCTTGTTTACGACAAAATCAGAAGAAGACAGGATTTAAGTGGACGTTTGGACATAAGAATTGTGAAATCCTTTTTTTTCCAGTGAAATCTGTGTTTACTTTTTGTATGTGTGTCTGTGTTCATGTTGCTGATGGAAATTACATAAAGAGGCAGTGATGATGATGTTTCTTGTATTTGGGCATAGAGATGATCCGAGCCGTATCTTGGCGTGGCAACCTGGTATGGCCTGTGATTGAGATTTCTGTCTCTCACTTACAACTGGTGTTTTGCAGCCATGGCGTAGCTGGCTTCTCTTTGCCTTATCACAACATACTGAGCCCCATTTGCAAGAAAAGAAAAAATAGATAATCTTTTCTATGATTTGGATTAACAGGTAAATAGGAATGTGAGTCTTGGAGTAACGGTAAAGTTCTCCTCGTGTGAACTATCGGTCACGAGTTTGAGCTGTTCACGCATCAGGAGTCCGGAACCAAAATGTGGTTCTTTTGCACACCCCTTGAGTGTGGCCCTAACCCGGACCTTGCGCGAACGCGTTTGTCTAGTGCACTGGGCTGCCCTTGGATTAACAGGAAAATAGCAAAAACATCATTAGTTAGTATGAGGCTGCGGTCAAGGCAGAGAGCTGTAGGGAGTTTCATTGGGTGGTTTTGCCTCTTCTCTGTAATTGTCCGCCGCCAATGATCACTCAAATGTCCGTTTTTAAAACGACCCTTTTGGTGAAAATATGTATTACTCCCTCCCTTTCAATTTATGTGATGCAATGAGGCTATGAAGATTTTATTCTTCTGTGGAAGATGAATCAGACTTATAAATCTATTGAGCTAGGGAAAAATTGTAATCTTGGCGTAGCAGCTCAGATGGGTCTTTGAGATATTGGAGAATTATCCATTTTTTTTGTGTGTGTTTTCCTGTTTCATAAGACTAACTGATGCTTGCAGCCATGGCAGTCTTTTTCCACAGCTTTTTGGGGTTTTGTCCGAGAAAAGGCGAATCTGAGCCTACCCCATTGTCTGCATGAAACATGCTGGGATGATAAGTACTACTTCCAGGGTGGTTTAAAGAAATGAGGCAAAACAGATGGGATTATCTTTTAAGGGTTGTAAATAAGCGTATATCAGACGGCAAAGTAAGAAATATCGGTCCTTTAAATAATTCTCTTTTGACACAAAGCAGAAAACTAAAACCTCATAGACAGGATGGGGGTTGCAGAGAGTAGAGGGAAGCTTAAGGCAGCTGCTCCTCTCTACAATTCCTGTGATTTCATTTTGTCCAAGAAATGCCCTTCTGCAGTAAACTATGTCCAAACGACCACTCTACTCTATCTCCAAATTCTCTCTCCCATGAAGAGAATAAATAGTAGTAATAATAATAATTATAATAATAATAATAATAATAACAATTTTAGTAAAAGTCTGAAGCTGTGATGATATTATTTCTTCTGTCTCTGAGCAAATCAATTAGGGAAGAGAACAATTGGACCCGTATCTTGGCAGGGCAACCTGGATGGTAAATGATTTTCCAACCGTTGTTTGCAGCCATGGCGGTGTTTCCAATCTCTTGGCGTAGCTTCAATAGATCTGAGCCTCATTTGGAAGGTCATTTTCTTAAATGTAGACTTAAGGAAAGGTTAGCCCAGAAAGAAATGAGGCAAAACAGAGAGTTTCGAGATTTTCATTAAAAGGGCGGTTGCCCCTCTCTATTCCGCCATTGATTTTCCTCCATTATCAAAAAAACCAACAGCCCTTTGTTTATGACAAAAGCAAAAGCAGACCATATGACCCGGAGGTCATGGGTTCGAGCGGTAGAAACAACCTTTTGCAGAAATGCAGGGTAAGACTGCGTACAATTTACCTTTATGGTCCGGTCCTTCCCCGGATCCTGTGCATAGCGGGAGCTTAGTGCATTGGACTTTTAAGATGTCCTTAACAGTGAAATCTCTATATTTACTTTTTTTTGTGTGTGTACACGATGTTGATGGTGGGTACATAAAGAAGGCAGTGATGATGATGTTTCTAATATCTGGCTAACCAATTCAGGCAAAGAGCTGACCTGACCCGTGTCTTGGCATGGCAACCCGGTATGGCCTGCGGTTGAGATTTCTGTCTCACACATATACAACTGGTGTTTTGCAGCCATGTCATGGCTGGCTTCTCTTTTGCCTTATCACAACACACATCCGAGCCCCATGTACTGAAAAGAAAAAAATCTTTTCTATGATTTGGATTAACAGGAAAATAGCAAAAAACTCATTGGTTTAAGTCTGAGGTTGCAGTGAATGCAGAGAGCTGTAGGGAGTTTCATTGGGTGGTTTTGCTGCTCTAAATCAATTCTCGGCCGCCAATCATCACTCAAATGTGTGATGGCAAAACCACCCGTTTTACTTTAAATACGTATTACTCCCTCCGTTTCAATTTATGCAATGCGATGAGGCTATGAAGATTTTATTCTTTTGCGGAAGATGAATCAGATATGTAAATCTATTGAGCTTTGGAAAAAATTGTAATCTTGGCGTGGCAGCTCAGAATAGGTCTGAGATATTGGAGAAAAATCCATTTTTTGTTTATTTTTTTCCTGTTTCATAATATTAACTGATGTTTGCAGCCATGGCGGTCTTTTTCCAAAGCTATTTGGGTTTTTGTCTGAGCAAAGGCGAATCTTAGCCTACCCCATTATCTGGATCAAACATGCTGGGATGATAAATACTACTTCTAGGGCGGCTTAAAGAAATGAGGCAAAACAGATGGGATTTTCTTTGAAGGGCGGTTGAGGGTTGCCCCTCTCTGTTCTGCTGTTGATTTTCCTCTATTAAGAAAATAACAACAGCTCTTGACATGGAAAAAAGAAAGAAACAAGAACTGGAAGTGTAATTAAACTATACTACTCTCCCCACACTAGCCTGACCCGGGTTCTATCGGAAATAGCCTCTTTACCTGCACACCCGTTGTTGCTCTCCCCGCACTATTACATATTTGTCTTTCCTCTCGTGTGGTGTTTTTCTTTTTTTTTTGGGTGTTGATGGAAGGTACAAAGAGAGGCTTTGATGATGATGTTTCTATATCTGGGATAACCAATTCGGGCGTGGAGATTATCCAGCCCGTATCTTGGCTTGGCAACCCTACATGGCTTGTGACTGATACTTCTTTCTCTCACATGCAATCGGTATTTGCAGCCATGGCGTGGCTGGATTCTCTTTAGCTTTATCTTAACACGCGTCTCAGCCTTTTTCTTTATTTGGTAATGATAATGACATGGGTTGAGCTTAAATGGAGGAACATGGTTAGTGACATGGGTTGGACTAGCCTGGGTCATGCCTAATGGTATTAAAGAGGCCTATGAAAGCTGGTGCTTTTGGAGAGTTGGCAAATCCATCAAAAAAACTTGGCTTTTGGTCCTCGCTTCTATTTTCTGGTGTATATGGACTGAAAGGAAAAGCAGATGTTTTGACGGGATATCAACTCCAAATCATGCTCTTAAAGCTAAATGTTTACTTAACCTTTTTACTTGGCTTAATCAGGCACCTGTATCTTGTTTTGATCATTTTTTGGACTGTGTCTGCTCCTTAGTTTTAACATAGGTTTCTTTTTGTTTTGTTTATGAGCAGACACACTCTATTTACTTGTACTCTCTTTTGCTATGCATCTTCTTGATGCCTTTAATGAAACTCTCTTACTTCATAAAAAAAAAAACATGATTAGTGGCGATTCATATAGCCGATCCCAACTTCTGGGAATCAAGCCCAGGTCTTTTGAGTGAGAGCCAAATATCCTAGCTGGCTATACTACAACGGAAATGTAACCGCAAAAAAATCACATCATTAAAAGAGGCTTATAATTTCTCTACACATGGATTTTTAAAGAGGCCCTCCTCGTGGCATGGCAACCCGATTTCATTGGTGCCTTAAAGTGTCAGATGCAACTTGGGTTGCAGCCATGGCTGTTCAGTACATTGGCTCTTGCCTGAGTACGTATCTGAGCCTTAGCTTTCTTCATATTCTAGGTAGTGTTTACCTTCTTAGCTCTCAGGTGTACAGTGGTAAATTGAGCCTTTGAAACATCCTACAAATCCTGTTTAAGTTAAGGAGGAAATGTATTTGTACTCTTGATAAAGTATGCTTGATATTGCTTATCATTCAAGGACAAAACTTGCTCGGAGTTGACCTTAATCACCAAAGGGTTAATCAAAAATCTGTTTAAGTTCACTGTGGGGCCACCAAAGTGGCTAACGGCATCATATAAACATCTTTGAGTTGTCTTTCTGATTGTACGGGTAATATTATTCTCCTTAATTTTGACAGATATTGTAAAGAGGTATGGGGCTACATAGAGATGAGAAGTTCTAAGGGTGCAAATGATGGTAAGAATACAAACTTAACAGCCCTTTTGATTTTACATGTTTGATCTCCGATAAATTATAACTTGGGATTAAAAAATTATTGAGCACTTGTTAGAACTATCGTTTTACCTGTTCTTCTACTTCGTTAACTTTAGATTTATGCACGGGCTGTGATGATGATAGTGTACTTTTTATCAAGTCTAGGATTTGACAGATCAAGTTTCTTGGCTGGCCAATCTATATGGTATTGGGCCTTTCCGTTAAAAGTTATATTGTTGGTTTAGCCCGGAAAATGGCGTGAATGAGGCAACAGAGAGTATGGGATTTCTTTCAAGGGTGGTCGCCCCTCTCTGTTTTGTCTATGATTCTCCCTTCTTCAACAAACCAACAGCTCTTAAGAGAAAGAAAGAGAAACATAGCACTTCAGTTACTGGTTTTCTGGATGATTATATGTGAAGTTCCCCAACATACAAGTATACTACGACAATTATACGACCTTCAGATCTTCAGTCTTTCTGCTCATGGCCCTTTGCGTAGGTCTAATGGGGCCGTGATGATTGATTTTTCCGAGTTTGATGGAATCAAGAGTTAATAGGCCGTATCTTGGCGGGGCAGCCCGGTAACAGGATTTGCAGCCATGGCGGTGCTTGAAATGGAATACAGATCTGAGCCTCAATATACTTGGAAAAATCTTTTTTACTGGTTCAAGATATGTTTTAGCCTTCGGCCTTCAGGTTACAAATTAGAAGTAAAAGAAATTTTCACCCCTAACATTTCACCAAGCCTGTTAACCTTGATAGGAATGGATATTGCATCAATCTGGAATTTGGGAAAATTTGTGTCAACTTCTGGGAATCGAACTCAGGTCTCTTAAGTGAGATCCTGACTAGACTACAACAGAAAAAGGAGGACACAATAATTACAGAACTGAAAGAGGCTGTGATGATAATTAATGTACACAAGAAAATGGGGATTGAGTTAAAGAGGCTCGTCTTTTGGCGAGGCAAACCAATTTTGAAGGTGCCTTAAGGCCCCGATGCAGCTTGGGTTGCAGCCACGGCGATTCTGCTCATGACCTCGTGCTAGAGTACATATCTGAGCCTTCTTCTTATTCTAGATTGTGTTGACCTTCTTGGTAAATGAAGCCTTGATACATCCGAGCGAACATATTCTGTTTAAATTAAGCTGGAAATGTGTTTTACTCTTGAAAAAGTATGCTTTATAGTATGCCTTATCTATGAAGGACTAAACTGGCTTGAAGTTCTCTGTTGCGCCACAGAAGTGATGAACGTATCAATTAGACAACTTTGAGTTGCGTTGTTATTGTCCGGGCAATGTTATTCCCCTTAATTGTGATAGTATTCTATATAGGTATGAATCACGGTGAAAGCCCTTCACAAATTATAGAGTACTTGTTAGAACTATCGTTTTACCTGCTCTTCTATTTTGTTAAATTGAGATCTATGCACAGGCTATAGTATGCCCTTTTAATCAGGTCTTGGATTTAACAGTACAAGTTTCTTGGCTGGCCAATCTGTATGATACTGTATTTACAGCCATAGCATTGTCTCTGTCTTCCTTTGCTTGATCATATGGGGGATCCAAGCCTTAACCACTTGAAATCACTCTGCGTGTCTGTACGTTCAGTTTTTCTGCTTTATGAAAGAAGATCATGAGGACAAAAGACTGTAGTATACTGATCAATATGGTAGCGCTTAGTTGCTCTATGATGTTGCTCAATCACTAGGATAGCATATCTACTAGTCCATTCCAATTTAAGGATGAAAATTTTGTTGTGAAGGGCTTTCATCTGTGGTTTTCTGAGTTCTCTATTTGACTAAAAGTGCAGGAAGTAAATTAGAGTAGTTCTTGGTCCCTGGTCCACCTTATTTTGCACCTGAACTTGTGTGTGGAATGCTCTCATTGTTTTTTCTTCTTCCTATAGTACAACAATAACTACTACTGTTACTACTATGCTTCAATCCTAAGCAAGTTGGGATTGGCTATATGTATCCTCCCTTACCGTGTCGCTCCATTTATGCAAATCTTGGACCAATATTATACCAAAATCTAAACATAGAAAGTACTAAAAAACCAAAGTAGAGTACTAGAGTCTATATTGTTTAGTGGCGTACAAATTTCTTATAGGATTAAAAGATTCCTAGAAAAATAAGTATTGAAGTAAATGTACAAACAGGACTAGGTCATGCTTCCAACTACTGCATCTATGGAATTTTCTCTCTGTCTTGTATCTAATGTTGTTGATCGTGCTTAAAACATGGAAGGAGATTGTTGCGCGTGATTATTGAAAAGAAAGAACCTTATTTATTTGGATTTTTCAATTTTAATATGTGCTTGGTTAATTTTGGTTAATTTATGATTAATGGCTAGAGGTAGGGAAGTTAGAACTTATTTAGGACATTGCTGTAAGATTCTCGAAACGTTTCTCCCTTTATTGGATCTTTCGCAGCAAGAATTTAAATTAGGGAATTTTATCGAAATGTTCCAAATTAGTTTCAACTTAACAAACTCTAGCCGATAATCAGACTTATCAAAATTAGCTAAGTACATATAAAAATTGATAAATAAGGTTTTTTCTCTACAAAAATAACACAGAGGAATTTCCTTTCATATTTTTAAGCGTGATTGGCAACATTAGATAAAGGCGGAAAGAAAATTTCATGGATGATATAGCAAATAAGGTATATATATATATATATATAGAGAGAGAGAGAAAAAATGTACCTTCTTCAATAGATATGGTTGAATTCATTGAGAACATATAGACGAGTCAATATACAAAATTTGCAGACGATTAGAGGTGATTTCGTACCAAAATTTGTTGTTAAAATCAAGTTCAGGAAATTCTTTTGCGAGACATGTATCTATGAATATACATTTGATACATATGTGATTTTTTACCTCTCTATAACAATTTTTACCTATAATACCAATAATTATATTTATAGCAAAACGCTTTTTGTAAAATTATCTCCCTATAATAACCATATAGAATCTTTAAGATTAACAATAGTAATACTAAAAATATGGCACTATCTTTTCCACTAAGTAAAGTTTCTGTTTTGTATAAACTATAAGATTTGAAGATTTGGACATAAATCTTCATCAATTTAAGCGTTATATGACTAGTAGGAGAATGAAATCTAGGAAACAGACTACAGTTACAAAGTTATTCCGTCAATCTTGAAATAATTTATTTTTTAAGGTAGCTTTAAAATTTATGTCTTAGAATTTATCTTTATACATTTAGTTATGAATTTATTAATAATGTATTAGCTTTCTTCAATATTTAACTAGTGATTTGAGATTTTAAATTTGAGTGATTTTTTTTTCTTATGTAACATAAAAAACGAAAAATAATTGATTTTTGGATAATTTTTATCTACAACAACCAAAAAATATTAAATGTTAAATGCTTTATAGGTATATAACAATCATTCGCATAAAAGCCCAAAAATATCGGAACAAACGAAGTTGTTATAGGGAGGGTTGATTATATAGAAAACCATGATATAAGCAATACTAAGGCTATATATATATATAAATGAATTTTATTCTTTGAGTTATATATCCCAAACTCGACCCACTTAACTTATTGTTTCGCTGTCTCAAATTATCTGTCGTGACTTTTAAAATAGTAATCTCAAATAATTTGTACTTTTATAAGTTAGGAGTAAATTAATTATGTTGTTTCTATTCTACCCTTAATATTAATTGCTTTCGAAGATTACAAATATCGTAATTATGAGTAAATATTGAATGAATACAGATTACATCTGAAGATAAAAACAACAAATAAAATAGTTTAAAAAAATTTATTTAATATATTTTAAAGCGCGTGTAAAAAAGGAACATGAACAATTTGAGACGGTAGGAAGGTAGGTATCAGAAAAGGGGGCTTTTGCATTCGTACTCACTTTTTGTGTCACGTTTTAACTTATATTCGCTTTGTAAAAAAATTACATCTGTACTCGCTTTTGCGCATAACTTTAGCATGCGGGAATGAAGTAGCAAAGGCAATCACGCAAAAACTTCAGCTTTCTAGTAGACGACTTGCAAACTTCAGATCTAGAGCTGAAGTTGTTGTCTTGTAACTGGGGAACTTCAGCATACGAGGCTGAAGTTCTCCAGTTATAAAAACAAAAACTTCAGCAAACGGGGCTGACTTCAGCTCTAGCTGTCAACTTACCGCAACTATCCTCCTTTTTCAAGCTTGGAATTGACAATATGAACAGGTTCACGAAGGAGGAGTTGTACTGTCAATTGGAAGATCGTATTAAATTGGACTCTTACTTACTTCAACAGTGCTATTAATGATGATTTAATAGTTTCGTTTCCTAGATTTAAAGATAGTGCATTTTGTGTTCAAACGATGGCATCACTTTGTAATTTTAGGATAACTGTGTTGAGAATGTGCAAAGATACATGGAAATTATAGCCTTTTCAGCTTGTCTTTATAACTGGGGAACTTCAGCGAATGTGCAAAGATACATGGAAATTGTAGCCTTTTCAGCTTGTCTTTGTAACTGGGGAACTTCAGCATACGGGGCTGAAGTTCCCCGGTTATAAAGACAAAACTTCAGCATACGGGGCTGAAGTTCCCCGGTGATAACTGTGTTAAGAATGTGCAAAGATACATGGAAATTATAAAGACAAAACTTCAGCATACTGGGCTTAAGTTCCCCAGTTTACAAAGACAAAACTTCAACTCTAGAGCTGAAGTTCTCTAGAGCTGAAGTTTTGTCTTTGTAATTGTCTTTATAACTTGGAAACTTCAGCTCTAAAGCTGAAGTTTGTAACTGGGAAACTTCAGCTCTTTGTCTTTGTAACTGGGGAACTTCAGCCCCGTATGCTGAAGTTTTATCTTTATAACTGGCGAACTTCAGCTTAACTGGTGAACTTCAGCTCAGCGAGGGAAAGGGAGCTGAAGTTATTTAAAAAGTGGGTACAAGTTAAAAGTTTTTTAAAAAGCGGGTATAGGTTAAATGGGGGCGACCAAATAGGGTGCCCCGGCGCAATTTTTACCTAGAAAAGTAGGTGCGACCTACAGTTAAACAATTATGACCAAAACTAGATGTTCTACCAGTGCGATTTACGGGCCCAATTATTGGCTTTTTTTCTTCTTGTTGTTGTTTTCTTCCTTTTAATATTTCTTGGTTTATTGCTAATTACACACTTTTTACGCCGAATAGGCTTTTATGTAATAACGTATAGATCCATGATTACATGTATTGTTATTTATCTTTTGCATTATGTGCATTTTAATTTTTCTGAAATAGTATTACTATATCAATCGCCTTGACATACTTGTCAAAGATTAATGCTTTATTATGCAATGATTAGATAATAATTCAAGTAGAATTTAAATTATTTCTACATAGGGTCTACACTTTTTTATTTAATTTTTTTTTGCACCACTAAGTCTCAAATTAATTACTATAAAATAAGAATTAAAAAGCCAGTTGAAAAAAAAGTTATCATGTATTTTTCTGTTGTTTAAATTGAATGATATATAATTTAATTCTTTTAGTATTATCGGTTGCGTTAATGTAGTACTTTTTTTTTCTTTTTATACTAATCAAAATTTGAATAATAAAACATATTTATATTATTCCCAAATAGTTAATGAAAAAGTATTTTTCGGGTTCCTTTGAAATAATAATCGTGATTTTTAATTATTAAGAATTTTAACAAGAAAATTTGTATTTTGTTCTAGTTGAAAAACATAATATAAAAAATAAATTAATCTCTCCGTCACGCTAAATACTAATCAAATCAACCTTAAAATTAAAATATTATAATTTTTTCTAGTTTCATTTGATATGATTGAGATACTATTTTATAATATAATTTTCATCACAATAGTAATATTTGTTGAGATCATTTAGAAATATTTATGTATTTTAAATTTATATAATATCGAATTCTTATTGAATAGAGTATGTACTCAATTAACATCGATCATAAAGGGAGAGGTATAATCTTGTATGACGATACTTCTCATACTTCCTAATGTATGATGATTTTTAAAAGAAAAAAATTTCACAAATTAATTGTCTTAATTTCTACTTCAGATTTTCTCAACTCCTATTTTAGAGAGGGGATACTTATTAAACAATGTGAATAAATTTTTAATATTCTATAATAGAAAAGGGGACTTAAAATTATATTTTACTTTAAATATTTTTTTTTTCCGAACTTTATAAAGTATTCCAATTGAAATTGCAATTTAATGAGAACTTTGTATAAAATGGTATCAATTGATAATGATATAATAACATTTGAATGTAAATCAACATACATTATCACTAATTCTTTTTAATGAAATCTTCTTTACCTGGAATAGTTAATAAATAAAATAATATTTCTTAAAGAGATAAAAGAATTGTCATATGTAAATGTATGTGACCTTGGTGTTTTTAATCAGGTGAACATTAGAATTATAAAATTATCAAAAAGATCTTTTTTCTAGTTGAAAGTACTTATTGAAAAAATAATAAGGATGTGACGACCTGGCCGGTCGTTTTGATAGTTAGATCTTCGATCCCCTAATAACTTATTTCCCCACGTTTGTTTTTGCTATTGGGACTTGTCGGAGTGATTACTTATGGAATTCAGAGAGTTTTGGGACCCTAATCGTGAGTTTAAGCCTTAGAATTTGGACCGTAGTCGGAACTGTGTGAAGACGGATCCGGAATGGAATTTCGTCGATTCTGTTAGCTCCGTTGAGTGCTTTGTGGTTAGGAGCACGTCCGGAATGTGTTTTGGAGGGTTGTAGTGGATTTAGGCTTGAATTGGCGAAAGTTAGATTTTCGGCAATTTCGGCCGATAGAGGAAATTTTGATATCGAGCTCGGAATAGAATTTCGGAAGTGGCTGTAGATTCATAGTGTCATTTGTGACCTGTGTGTCAAATTTGAGGTCATTCAGACTAAGTTTGACGTGTTTCGGCATCACTTGTAAATTATTGGGATAATGTTAAGTTCTTAGGCTTGAATTTATGTTTAATTCTTGTTTTTGGTGTTATACGATGTGATTTGAAGGCTCGACTAAATCTAAATGATGTTATGGGACTGGTTGGTAGTTTTGGTTGAGGTCTCGAGGGGCCTCGGGTGAGTTTCGGATGCTTAACGGACTTGATTTGGACTTAGGCAAAATTCTTAAGTTGGATGCTTCTGGTGTTCTCGCACCTGCGGTGGGGGAGCCCGCACGTGCGTCCCCGCAGAAGCGAGGAAGAAGGTCGCAGATGCGGTCTGAGGCATGAAGACCATTGGTCGCATATGCGGCTCAAGGACCGCAGAAGCTGAACCGCATCTCCGAAGAGCGGAGCTCAGGTGCGGTGCTCGGGATTTAATGAAATTCCGCAGATGCGGAGCCCTAGCCGCAGAAGCGGGACTGCAGATGCGGATATCGCTGGGCATATATAGGAAATTCGAGAGTTTGAAACTTCATAACACAAAAATCGATTTGGAGCTCGGTGAGAGACGATTTCTCGAGGGATTTTGGAGGAGAATCATTGGGTAACGAATTCTAATTCTATTTTGATCATAGTACTATAATCTATTGCTGTTTTCCTCTTCTAATTAAGGAATTTGAGGGTAAAGTTTGAAATGGGAGAAAAAGTTCCCCAATTGAAAATTCGAGAATTTAATGGGATTTTGACGTCGGATTTTGATGATTTTTGTTCGAGTGTGCTCGTGAGTGAGCCGGTATTTATAATTTGTAAATTTTACCCGATTTCGAGGCGTGGTCCCGGGGGATTTTGGGGTGATTTTCCTAATTTTGCGTTCTAGCTTCAAATTAATTAGTTAGATTAGTTACTTAAAGTTATATTTACATTATGCAATTAATTTGAATAGATCTGGGCCATTTGGAGGGTACTCGTGGCAAGAACGTGATTTCAAGTTGATTTGAGCGGTTGAGGTAAGTGTCTTGCCTAACATTGTGTTGGGGACTTTCCCTTAGGTTGCTTGATATTATTTGTCGTATGGCACCGTGTACGTGAGGTGATGAGTACGTACACGGGCCATTATTACAAAAATTCCATTTTTCCTTTGAATCATAAACGGTTTTCTCTTGTTAATTTCAATCACATGTTTTAAATTGTTTAACGTAGATTAGAAAAGCATTATTATGTGTTTGATTGCTTATTTGACACTCTGTGCGCCATGTTAGTTAGATTACCGTTTCCCCTATCTGTGTTTAGATGAACTCTGTAAATTCGCTGCCATACCTGTTACTCATTTTTGCATCGCATATTTAAATTGGGACTACAAACGTATTCCGGGAGATCCCCCTATACTGAATATTTAAATTGGAACTACAGACGTATTCCGGGAGATCTCCCTGTACTGCATATTTATTTTAGGACTACAGACGTATTCCAGGAGATCCCCCTGTACTACATATTTATTTTTGTACTACGGGCGTGTTCAGGGAGATCCCCTTGTACTGCATAATCATTTGGAACTACGGGACGGTATCCCGGGAGATTCCACCTTGTGTGTACCTTGTTCTGAGCCGAGGTTCCCTTGACTGTTAAGTTTCGAGCATTTTCTTTAATTGTTTACCGTATAATTTATTTATCTCTTTTACTGTTTTAAATTGTTTATATTGATTCCAGTTGGGCCTTAACCTGACATTGTCACTACTTGACCAGGGTTTAGCTTGGCACTTACTGGGTACTAAATGTGGTGTACTCATGCCCTTTCCTGCACATGTTTTCGTGTGCAGATCCAGGTACGAGTTATCAGCCTCGTGGATAGTATTTGCTGCTGATTCTAGGAGACTACAAGGTATTTCTGCCGCGTCCGCATAATCCTCAGAGTCCCCTTCTATTCTAACGTTTAGAGTCTTCGTATGTACTTTCCAGACTTGTTTAGAGCTACAGTAGTTGTTAAAAGCTTGTGACTTTGGTGACATTTCGGGTAATTGGGATGGATATTTTGTATATGCCGAGCGGCACCGTTTTGCTATTCAAATTATGTTCTTATTTTCTTTATTATTGTGTTTTTATTAAAGTTTTACTCGCAAAAAAAATTAGGTTCACGATACCTTTCAGAGGGTAAATTGTGTCGTGACGGGTTGGTATCAGAGCTCTAGGTTCATAGGAGTCACAAGCACAAGTCGGGTTATTAGAGTCTCGCGGATCGGTGCAGAGACGTCCGTATCTATCTTCGAGAGGCTATGTAAATGTTAAGAACAATCATATTTCTTTGACTTCCTTGTCGTGCGAGTTACTAACTTCAAAATTCTAAACTTTATTTTGTTCTGTCTCACAGATTGTGAGGATCCGTACCGAGAGGACCGACGGTCAGGAACCCGAGCCCCATGTCAGAGCCGCCAGAGGCAGGGGTCAAGGTAGAGGACGAGTATGCGGTGGAACCCGAGCACCTGCAGTAGTTGTGACATAGGAGCCCACGACATCTACAGCTGGAGGGCCGGCACTGGAGATTCCTATTACTACTCCAGCCTTCCAGAAGACTTTGGCTCAGTTCATGAGCATATTCACTCTGACTCAGGCTAGGCTGATTCCGGTAGCTCCAGCCACATCTCAGGCCGGGTGAGGGGCACAGACTTCCGCAGCCCGCACTCCTGAGCAGAGGTTCCAGGTTAAGCAGGCCTCAGAGTACATCTCTATACCCCAGTGGTTCTGGATCAGCATGAGGCTAGGGTAGCTGCTTCTGAGGCAGAGCAGATCAGACTTGAAAAATACAAGAAGTACCACCCACCTATTTTCAGCGGACTAGCTTCAGATGATTCCATGGGGTTTCTCGAGGAGTGTCATCGTATTCTCCGCACTATGTGCATTGTGGAGACGAGTGGAGTTTCTTTCTATGCTTTCCAGGTGAGGAGAGCGGCATATCAATGGTGGTGTGACTATGATCTGAGTAATCCGGATGAGGAAGCTTCACTCACTTGGACTCAATTTTCAAAGTTGTTTTTGCAAGAGCATGTCCCCCTGAACCTCAGGGATGCTTGGCGCACAGAGTTTGAGCAGCTACGCCAGGGGGCTATGATTATGTCGGAGTATGCAGTCAGAGAGAGATTTCGTCGCTTCATTGAGGGACTCTACCCCAGTATTCGGACCAGTATGGCTAGAGAGTTGGAGATGGATATCACTTATCAGCAAGTCGTGGGTATTGCTATAAGGGTAGAGGGCATGTTTGCTAGGGACAAATAGGAGAGAGAGGCTAAGAGGTTTCGAGATACTGGTCATTTCTCAGGAGCTCGTGCACCAGAAACACGCTATAGTAGGGGTTTTGTGAGTCTCCATGTTCATTCAGCTCTTCCAGCAACAAGCGGCATTCCATCTCCTCATAGACCTTCTGAGCCCTATTATGCACCGCCAGTATCTAGTATGCCTCCTGCTCGAGGTGCTATCACCGTCCAGTCCAGCAGGCCAGTTTCGAGCCAATCTCAGCCGCCACGTCCTCTTAGAGGTTATTTTCAATGCGATGACACTCGTCACATGGTTAGAGATTGCCTCGGAGCTAGGAGGGGTGCATCTTCACGGACTTATCAGCTTCACGTGCTCCACCGGATCCTCCGGCTACTCTTCCAGCCCCAGTTGCTGCCCCACCTTCTCATACAACTCAAGGTGGAGGTCGGGGAGGTCGAGGTCGCCCTAGAGGGGGGCCAGGACAAGTACTATGCCCTTCCAGCCCATCCAGAGGTCATCGCTTCAGATTTAGTTATCACAGGTATCGTCCCTGCCTGTCATAAGGATGCATCAGTATTATTTGACCCAAGCCCTACATATTCATATGTGTCTTCTTACTTTGCTTCACATTTGTGGATATATCAGGATTCTTTGAATTCCCCTGTTTATGTATCCACTCTCGTGGGATATTCTCTTGTAGTGGATCGCGTATATCGGTCGTTTTTTATTGTTCTTAGTGGTTTTGAGACCAGGGTCGATTTGTTATTACTCAAGTTTGGTAGGTTTTGATGTTATCTTGGGCATGGACTGTTTGTCGCCCCATTATGTTATTTTGATTGTCACGCCAAGACCGTGACGCTGGCTATGCCAGGCGTACTGATATTAGAGTGGAGAGGTACCTTAGAGTGTACTCCCTGCATGATCATTTGTTTTCTTAAGGCTCGGCGGATGGTTGAGAAGGGGTGTGATGCGTATTTGTCCTACGTGAGAGATGTCAGTGTTGATACCCATACAGTTGAGTCAGTCCCAGTAGTGAGGGACTTCTCGGATGTATTTCCAACTGATCTTCCGGGTATGCCACCCGATAGAGATATTGATTTCGGCATCGATTTGTTGTTGGGAACTCAGTCTATTTATATTACTCCATATCATATGGCTCATCCGGAGTTGAATGAGTTGAATGAGCAGTTGCATGAGTTTCTTGATAAGGGTTTCTTCAGACCCAGTGTATCACCCTGGGGTGCTCCGGTCTTGTTTGTGAAGAAAAAGGATGGTTCTATGCTTATGTGTATTGATTATCGACAACTGAACAAGGCTACGATGAAGAACATGTATCCCTTGGCTCGCATCGATGATTTATTTGATCATTTACAAGGTGTCAAGGTGTTTTCAAAGATTGACTTGCGTTCTAGCTATCATCAGTTGAATATTCGGGAGCCGGACATCCCGAAGACTGCCTTCATGACCAAATATGGTCACTATGAGTTTCTTGTCATGTCATTTGGGTGACCAATGCCCCAGCAGCCTTTATGCATTTGATGCACAGTGTGTTCCGGCCTTATCTTGATTCTTTTGTCATTGTGTTTATTGACGACATCCTGGTATATTTCCGGTCTTGGGAAGATCATGAGCAACACTTGAGGACCGTGCTTCAGACTTTGAGGGAGAAGAAGTTGTATGCAAAATTTTCTACGTGTGAGTTTTGGCGTGATTCAGTGGCATTCTTGGGCCACGTAGTGACTTGTGATGTGATCGAGGTGGATCCGAAGAAGGTGGAGGTGCATAGTAGGCCTAAACCATCATCAGTTGTGAAGATCCGCAGTTTCCTTGGTTTGGCAGGGTACTATCGTCGTTTCGTAGAGGGATTTTCATCTATTGCAGCACCTATGACCAGACTGACCCAGAAGGGTGCTCTGTTCAGGTGGACTGTGGAGTGTGAGGATATCTTTCAGAAGCTCAAGACTGTCTTGACCACAACCCCATTGTTAGTATTACCTACAGGGTCGGGGTTCTATATTGTCTATTATGATGCCTCGAGCATTGGCCTTGGTGCAGTATTTGATGCAGGACGATAGGGTGATTGCCTACGCGTCCAGACAATTGAAGGTGCATGAGAAGAATTATCCGGTTTATGACCTCGAGTTAGCAACTATTATTCACGCCCTGAAGATTTGGTGTGGTGTTTCCTGTGAGATCTACACTGATCATCGGAGTCTGCAACACTTGTTCAGGCAGAAGGACCTTAATCTTTGCCAGCAGAGGTGGTTGGAGTTACTCAAAGACTATGACATCATTATATTATACCACCCGGGCAAGGCCAATATAGTGGCCGACTCCTTGAGTCGCCGGGCAGAGAGTTTGGGGAGTTTGGCATATCTTCCGGTAGCTGAGAGGCCCTTAGCCTTGGAGGTTTAGTCCTTAGCCAGTCAGTTCGTGAGAAAGGATATTTCAGAGCCTGGCAGGGTATTAGCTTGTGTGGTTGCTCGGTCTTTTCTTATGACCACATCAGAGAGCGTCAGTATGATGATCCCCACCTTCTGGTTCTTTAGGATAGAGTCCAGCGAGGTAATGCCATAGATGTGACTATAGGTGATGATGGCGTGATGAGGATGCATAGTCGTATCTGTGTGCCCAATATAGATGGGCTTCGGGAGTTAATTCTTGATGAGGCCCATAGCTCGCGGTACTCCATTCATCCGAGTGCCGCAAAGATGTACCAGGACCTGAGACAACACTATTGGTGGAGAAGGATGAAAAATGATATAGTGGGATTTGTGGCCAAGTGTCTCAATTGTCAGCAAGTTAAATATGAGCATCAAAGGCCGGGAGGATTACTTTCAGCAAGTTAAATATGAGCATCAAAGGCCGGGAGGATTACTTTAGCAGATTGAGATCCCAGAGTGAAAGTGGAAGCGGATCACCATGGACTTTGTAGTTGGACTTCCTCAGACCTTGAAAAGGTTCGATGTTATTTGGGTGATCACGGATCAGCTGACCAAGTCAGCCCATTTCATTCCAGTGTTGACTACATACTCCTCAGAGAGGTTGACTGAGATTTATATCAGGGAGATTATCTACCTTCACGGTATTCCAGTATCCATTATTTCAGACAAAGGCACACAGTTCACATCACGGTTCTGGAGAGCCGCTCAGCAGGAGTTGGGTACTAGGGCGGAGTTGAGCACAAACTTTCACCCTCAGACGGGCGGGCAGTCCGAGCGCACGATTCAGATTCTTGAGGATATGCTCAGTGCATGTGTGATGGAGTTTGGAGGGTCATGGGACCAATTCTTGCCACTTTCAGAGTTTGCTTATAATAACAGTTACTAGTCCAACATTCAGATGGCACCATATAAAGCTTTGTACGGTAGGCGGTGTCGGTCCCCAATGGGATGGTTTGAGCCGGGCGAGGCCTGATTGTTGGGTATAGATTTGGTCCAAGATGTCCTGGATGAGGTAAAAGTGATTCATGAGAGACTTCGCATAGCCCAGTCCAGGCAGAAGAGTTATGCGGACCGGAAGGTTCGTGATTTGGAATTTATGACTGGTGATCGGTTTTTGCTTCGGGTTTGAAGGGCTCCATGAGGTTCGGGAAGAAGGGTAAGCTGAGACTGAGGTACATTAGTCTTTTCGAGATATTTCGGCGCATTGGGGAGGTTGCTTATGAGCTTGCCTTGCCTCCCAGCCTAGCAGGAGTTCATCCGATATTCCACGTTTCTATGCTCCGGAAGTATCACGGTGATCCGACTCATGTATTGGATTTCAGCTCAGTCCAGTTGGACAGGATCTATTGTATGTTGAGGAGCCAGTAGCCTTTTTGGATAGACAGATCAGAAAACTCAGGTCAAAGAATATTGCATGAGTTAGGTCTAGTGGAGGGGTCAGCCGGTCGAGGAGACGACTTAGGAGACTGAGCAGGATATGCGCAGCTAGTAGCGTCATCTTTTCACAGATTCAAGTATGTCTTTATGCTCGTTCGAGGACGAACAATTGTCTTAAGAGGGGGAGAATGTAACGACCTGGCCGGTCATTTTGAGATTTAGAGACCCGATCCCCTATTAACTGTTTTTCCAATGTTTGTTTCTGCTATTGACTTGCCGGAGTGATTAGTTATGGAATTCGGAGAGTTTTGGAACCCTAATCGTGAGTTTAAGCCTTAGAATTTGGACTGTAGTCCAGATTATGTGAAGATGGACCCGGAATGGAATTTCGTCGACTCCATTAGCTCCGGTGAGTGATTTTGGGGTTAGGAGCGCGTCCAGAATGTGTTTTGGAGGGTTGTAGTGGATTTAGGCTTGAATTGGCGAAAGTTAGATTTTCGGCAATTTCGGCTGATAGGGGAAATTTTGATATCGAGCTCGGAATGGAATTACGGAAGTGGTTGTAGGTTCGTTGTGTCAATTGTCACATGTGTGCCAAATTTGAGGTCGTTCGGACTAGGTTTGACGTGTTTCAGCATCGTTTGTAGATTTTTGGGATAATGCTAAGTTCTTAGGCTTGAATTCATGTTTAATTTTTGTTTTTGGTGTTATACGATATGATTTGAAAGCTCGACTAAGTCTAAATGATATTATAGGACTGGTTGGTAGTTTTGGTTTAGGTCTCGAGGGTCCTCAAGTGAGTTTCAAATGCTTAACAAACTTGATTTGGACTTAGGCAAAAGTCTGAAGTTGGCTGCTTCTGGTTTTCTCGCACATGCGGTGGGGGAGCCCGTACGTGCAGCCCTATAGAAGCGAAGAAGGAGGTCGCAAATGCGGTTTGAGGCAAGAAGACCATTGGTCACAGATTCGGCTCAAGGATTGCAGAAGCGGAACCGCATCTGCGAAGAGTGGAGCGCATGTGCGGTGCTTGGGGATTTAATGAAATTCCGCAGATGCGGAGCACTAGCCGCAGAAGCGGGACCGCAGATGCGGAAATCGCTGGGCAGATATAGGAAATTCGAGAGTTTGAAATTTCATAACACAAAAATCGATTTAGAGCTCAGTGGGAGATGATTTCTCAAGGGATTTTGGAGGAGAATCATTGGGTAACGAATTCTAACTCTATTTTGATCATAATACTATAATCTATTGTTGTTTTCCTCTTCTAATTTGAAATGGGAGAAAAAGTCCCCAATTGAAAATTCGATAAATTAATGGGATTTTGACATTAGATTTTGATAATTTTTGTTCGAGTGTGCTCGTGAGTGAGCGGGTGTTCATAATTTAAAAATTTTATCCGATTTCGAGGCATGGGCCCTGGGGACTTTTGGAGCGATTTTCCTAATTTTGTGTTTTAGCTTCGCATTAATTAGTTAGATTAGTTAGTTAAAGTTATATTTACATTATGCAATTAATTTGAATAGATTTGGTTCATTTGGAGTCGGGTACTCGTGGCAAGAACGTGATTTCAAGTTGATTTGAGCGGTCGAGGTAAGTGGCTTACCCAACATGTATGGGAACCGTGTATCTGAGGTGACGAATACGTACACGGGCCATTATTGTAAAAATTCCATTTTTCCTTTGAATCATAAAAAGGTTTTCTCTTATTAATTGCAATCACATGTTTTAAATTGTTTAACGTAGATTAGAAAAGCAGGCTTATGTGTTTGATTGCCTATTCGACACTCTGTACTCCATGTTAGTTAGATTATTGTTCCCCTATTTTTGATTAGATGAACTGTGTAAACTTGCTGCCATACCTGTCATTCATTCTTGCATCGCATATTTAAATTGGGACTACACACGTGTTCCGGGATATCCCATGTACTGCATATTGAAATTGGGACTACAAACGTATTCCGGGAGATCCCCCTGTACTGCATATTTATTTTGGGACTACGAACGTATCCGGGAGATCTCATGTACTGCATATTTATTTTGGGACTACGAACGTATTTTGGGAGATCCCTCTGTACTGCATAATCATTTGGAACTACGGGATGGTATCCCGGGAGATTCCACCTTGTGTGTACCTTGTTCTGAGCCGAGGGTTCCCTTGACTGTTAAGTTTCGAGCATTTTCTTTAATTGTTTACTGTATAATTTATTTATCTCTTTTATTGTTTTAAATTGTTTATATTGATTCCAGTAGGGCCTTAACCCAACCTCGTCACTACTTGACCGGTGTTAGGCTTGGCACTTCTTGGGTATCAAATGTGGTGTACTCATGCCCTTTCATGCATATGCTTTCGTGTGCAGATCCAGGTACGAGTTATCAGCCTCGTGGATAGTATTTGCTACTAATTCTAGGAGACCACAAGGTATTTTTGTCGCGTCCACAGAATCCTTAGAGTCCCCTTCTATTCTATCGTTTAGAGTCTTCTTATGTACTTTCTAGACTTGTTTAGATCTACAGTAGTTGTTAGAAGCTTGTGACTTTGGTGACATTCCAGGTCATTGGGATGGATATTTTGTATATGCCGAGCGACACCATTTTTCTATTCAGATTATGTCCTTATTTTCTTTATTATTATGTTTTTATTAAAGTTTTACTCGCAAAAAAATTAGGCTTACCTATTAGTAGAGACTAGGTGCCGTCACGATACCTTTCGGAGGGTAAATTAGGTTGTGACAAATAATAATAATCATGATCACGCTCAACTATGTCTTATAGAAAGACTAAACGGGCGCTGCAAATATAATCCGGGTATTACGCCCAGAGTCGATCCCATAGGGAATTTACGTATCAATTAAGTCTTTAAAATACT
>MDKI01247941.1:0-19674 GCA_005239505.1 Nicotiana paniculata
AAAAGATTTTTGGGAGTATCCTTTATTCTGAGAAGGGGTCATCGTCCAGGCCGAGGGTCCTAATCGAGGCGTTGACTTCCTGAAACTACTTGTGCCAAAGTAGGGAGCACACGAGCCAAGAGCCTCATTGCTGAGAATTTACTTAGCCATGCTAAGGTATGATACATGAGTGTTGAGAACCATGAAGCGAGTGACGCCTCGTGCATTGGGCCTATTCGATCAGGTTGGGATCGAACCCGTGCCGATTACACGGTGACTAAGAAAGAAATAGATCAGAATAGTTGGAACTCCTAAAGTATAAAGAGAAGTATTTTTTTTTAAACGAAAAGAAATTCTTTTATAATATTCATAAACTACTATTATGGAATTATTTTAGAATTGTTCTTAGAAGCTTTAAGTTTTCAATGCATTTAGAACCTTTGCTCATAATGTATATATTGTTAAAGTTTCGTCCCCGTCGTTGAGACTCACTGAGTACAATGGATGGTACTGACGTTCTCTTTTGGGAACCTACGTTGGTATGCGGTACAACGTAGGAATCGGTTTTGCAGGCGAACAAGCTACGGGTTAGGACTTCCTTCTCTTCCAGTGCTATTGGCAAGATCCACTTTTGTTCGTGGAGTATTCCTTAAATTCATATTTATCTAGCTATTTCTTTGTTTACTTAGAGAACTGGCCAGAAAATCTCATGTCCTGAGCAGTGCATCAGTGTATCAGTGTATCAGTGTAGGCTTCATAGACATAGTCGTGGGGTTAAAATTAAGATGTTTTTGATAATAACTTAGTAGTATTTCATTGTTTTCTACGAATAAAGTTTTGGAGTTGGTTTATTTTTGATATTTAGATTAATTAAAAGAATTTGATTACAGTATTGCCTTATTGCATATAAAGTTTGAAGTTATAATAGATTTGAAAAGCGCAAATGGTTCGCTCGGTCATGTTAAGTGATCGGGTGCCGGTCCCGACTTGTTTAGAAAACGGGTCGTGACAAACTTGGTATTAGAGACTCAGGTTTATGGAGTCCTAGGGATCTATTGAACCCGTGTTAGTAGAGTCTTGTTTATGGGTATGAAGCGTGCCATACTTATAAACAGGAGGCTACAAGAATTTAGGAAAAGTCTCATTTTTTTCATACTTTAGATCGTGCGGTAGATCCTACCTCTAAGAAATTATCTAATGTATTCGTTTCTCCAAAACTCGTAGAAATGGATCGTACTCGCAACTATGACACCGACACTCAGGATGATGCTCAAGAAACTATTGCTACTATTGTGGCTCAAGGCAGAACAAAAAAGACTTCAACTCAGAAAAGGAAGGGTAAATTCACAAATAGGGTTCAAGTACCCCGGGTTGAACAGGAAGAAGGGGTGGAGCATGATGATCCAGTGCCTTAGGATCTAGTGCGGCCCCCAACAGCATCTCCGGCTCAGACAACTATATCTCCAGAGGTGGGTCAGATGTTTAATGCAGTCAACAACGCTATGGAGATGTTTAAAGCTTTCAAGGCAAACCAGAACGAGAGAAGAGATGAGATTCCACCTCAATCAAATAGATAAAACAATTTTGAGTCCTCAAGAGTGCATGAATTTTTGAATTTGAGTCCTCCAGTGTTCCATGGTTCTACAGTTGATGAAGATCCAATGTTGTGGTTGGAGGGTGTCAAGAAAGCCCTTCGAGCGATGAAAGAATTTGATGATGAAGCTGTGGAGCTGGATGCTTACCAGTTTAGAGATGTGGCTGGCGCTTGGTTTGAGATGTGGGAAAAGGAAAGAGATGAAGATGATGGTCCGCCTACTTAGGAAGAATTTGAAGGGGCCTTCATGGCTAACTTTATCCCGGAAGAGGATAGGGAAGCTAAGGCTACAAATTTCGAACAACTCAAGCAAGGGAATAAAAGTGTGCAAGAGTACTACATGGAATTCATAAGGTTGGCTAAGCATGCTCCTCACATGGTTCAGACAGAAAAAACAAAGATTCACAGGTTTGTTGGCGGTTTAGCTTACCACATTAAGGATACGACATCAGCTGCAGCGGTAGGGATGACAACCTTCTCCTCTGTTGTGGGATTCGCCAAGCACTTAGAAAAAGACAGACAACAAAGGAGAGAAGAAAAAGAGCATAACAAGAAAGCTCAGACAACGGGCAAGTTTAATGGTACATCCAGCGGAGGTAGAAGGGATTCCTCTGATAAGGAGTCATTAGAACCAATCCAGTTCAGTCATCAGTCAGATGGTGGGTCTTCCTTCAGACGTACTCAGAGTTATGGAAACCAGTCTCGCCAGAATCACAATTTTAGGACATCGTCCTCACATAGCCAGAGTCATGCTGAGAAATATTCAAACCAACAAGGTCTTTGTGGAACCTGTAAGCGGCAACATTCAGGTCAGTGCAAGTTCGGGTTTCATGGTTGCTATTATTGTGGAGACATTGGTCATATAAAGGCCAACTGCCCAAAGTTGCGACGTAATTTCAGTGGTGGATCAACTCGTCCTTCTAGTTCCTCAGCTACTGCAGTTTCACCACCTCAGGCTCGTGGTTATCATAATCAGACCGGGCATGGGGCAGACAGAGGTCCAGATCGAGTTACTCAGGGAGGGGGACAACCCCGTTTGTTCGCTACACTTGATCGTCAGAGTGCAGAGGCATCTGCAGAAGTTATTACAGGTGTACTTTTAGTTTTCTCACATAATGCTTATGCAATAATGGATCCAGGTTCAGCGTTTTCATATATGACTCCATACTTTGCAATTAACCTCAGGCTAGAACCTGAACAACATAGTGAGCCATTCCTAGTATCTACTCCAGTTGGCGAGTCAGTGAAAGTCACGAGAGTCTATAGAGGTTGTATAGTTTCAGTCCAAGGTCGCAACACCAAGGTCGATCTCATAGAATTGGAAATGGTGGATTTCGATGTGATTATGGGTATGTATTGGTTGTCTTCCTGCTATGCCATGTTAGATTGTCATGCCAAGGTAGTCAGGTTCCAATTTCCAAATAAAGAAGTCTTATAGTGGAAGGGTAGTTCAGCATCGCTTGTAGGTAAGTTTATTTCTTACCTTAAGGCACAACAAATGATCGGTAAAGGGGTGTCTCGCCCATTTGGATCACATCATTAATCCAGAATCAGAACCACCAGCTCTTCAGTATGTGCCAGTTTTTAGAGAATTTTCAGAAGTTTTCCCAGATGACCTTCCCGGGCTTCCTCCAGAAAGAATCATAGACTTTGGCATTGATCTCATGCCAGACACTCAGCCCATATCTATACCTCCTTATAGGATGGCTCCAGTAGAACTTAATGAGTTGAGAAAGCAGTTGAAAGACCTTCTTGACAAGGGATTCATCAGGCCGAGTGTTTCACCGTGGGGTGCCCCAGTCCTGTTTGTCAAAAAGAAGGATGGGTCTCTCAGAATGTGCGTCGACTATCGGCAGTTGAATAAAGTTACCATTAAGAACAAGTACCCACTGCCAAGAATTGATGATTTATTTGACCAACTTCAGGGTGCAAAGTACTTTTCAAATATAGACTTGAGGTCGGGGTACCATCAGTTGCGAATCAGAGAAGAAGATATATCTAAAACAGCCTTTAGAACTCGCTACGGGCACTATGAATTTCTAGTAATGTCCTTCGAGTTGACAAATGCTCCAGCTGCATTCATGGACCTCATGAACAGAGTTTTCAAGCCATTCCTTGATAACTTTATTATCGTGTTTATAGATGATATTTTGGTATACTCTAAGAGCAAGGGTGAGCATGTCGATCACCTCAGGATAGACTTGCAGACCTTGAAGAAGAATGAGCTTTATGCCAAATTTTCAAAATGTGAGTTCTGGTTGCAGTCAGTAGCATTCTTAGGCCACATGGTATCTAGTGAAGGCATAGAAGTAGACCCTCAAAAGACAGAGGCAGTCAAGAACTGGCCTAGGCCGACAACGCCAACCGAAATCAGGAGTTTCTTGGGGTTAGCTGGATACTATACAAGGTTTGTAGAGGGGTTTTCCTCACTTGCAGCTCCATTAACTAAGTTGACTCACAAAGCAGTTAAGTTTCAGTGGTCAGACATTTGTGAGCAGAGTTTTCAAGATTTAAAGAAAAGGTTGACCACTGCACCTGTGTTAACTTTGCCGATAAGTTCGGGTGGGTTCACAGTGTATTGTGATGCCTCTAGAGTGGGTCTTGGTTGTGTTATTATGAAAAATGGAAAAGTTATTGCCTATGCTTCCAGACAGTTAAAGAATCATGAAAAGAACTACCCCACCCACGATTGGAGCTTGCAGCAGTGGTGTTTGCATTAAAAATATGGCGACACTACCTTTATGGAGAGCATTCCGAGGTGTTTGCAGATCACAAAAGCCTCCAGTACATTTTCAAGCAAAAATAATTAAATTTGAGACAAAGAAGGTGGCTCGAGCTATTGAAGGATTATGACATCAATATCCTTTATCACCCGGGAAAAGCTAACGTGGTAGCAGATGCACTTAGTAGGAAGTCAATGGATGTCTTGGCCCATCTTGCAGTACAAAGGCGAACTTTGGGTCGAGAAATTCAAAATCTGGCAAATGATGGAATTAGATTGGATGAGACCGAAGAAGGAGGTATATCTGCTTATGCCTTAGCGCAATCCTCCCTTGTTGCGCATGTTAAGGCTAAGCAAGACGAAGATCTGTACTTAGCGAAGTTAAAAGAAGGAGTTAGAAACAAAGAAATCACCACTTTCACTCTAGGAAGTGACGGAGTTTTGAAGTTGAATGACCAGTTATGTGTGCCCGATGTAGATGGTCTTAGGAAGGCCATAATGGAAGAAGCTCACAGTTCTAGGTACTCTATCCACCCAGGTGCTACCAAAATGTATCTAGATTTGAAAGAGTTGTATTGGTGGAAAGGCATGAAGAATCAAGTAGCAGATCATGTGGCTAAATGTTTGAATTCCTAGCAAGTCAAAACCAAGCATCAGAGGTCTGGTGGCCTAGCTCAAGATATAGAGATACCACAGTGGAAGTGGGAGATGATTAATATGGATTTCGTAGTAGGTCTACCTCGCACATACCGGAAGCACGATTCAATTTGGGTTATTGTAGACCGACTGACAAAGTCCGCGCATTTCCTACCAGTAAAGACGACAGATTCTGCAGATCAATATGCGCAGTTGTACATTAAAGAAATAGTCATATTCCATGGTACTCCAGTTTCAATCATATCTGACAGAGGCCCTCAGTTCACATCGCATTTCTGGCAGGCATTTCAGAAAAGATTAGGTACCAAGGTCAATTTGAGCACCGCTTTCCATCCACAGACTGATGGCAAGGAAGAAAGGACCGTTCAGACTCTCGAAGATATGCTGTGATCATGGGTTATAGATTTTAGAGGTAATTGGGATGATCACTTGTCACTTATAGAATTTTCTTACAATAACAGCTATCAGGCTAGCATCGGTATGGCTCCTTATGAAGCGTTGTATGGGCGAAGATGTAGGTCTACAGTGGGTTGGTTTGAACCAGCAGAGATGCCGTTGATTGGTCCAGAGTTTGTTTGTGAGGCCTTAGAGAAAGTCCAGCTAATCAGAGAAAGACTGAAAGCGGCTCAGAGTCGTCAAAAGTCCTACTCTGAAAAGAGGCATCGTGACTTAGAGTTCATGGTTGGTGACAAGGTGTTTTTGAAAGTTTCACCAATGAAAGGAGTAAGTAAGAAGGGGAAACGTAGCCCTAGATTTATTGGACCTTATGAAATTCTAGAAAAGAAAGGAAATGTGGTTTATGAGCTAGCGCTGCCCGTTGAGTTTTCCTCTGTTCATCCTGTCTTTCATGTGTCTATGCTTAGAAAGTACGGTCATGATGAGTCACATATAATACCTGTCGATATCGTAGAAATTAAAGAAGGCTTGACTTATGAAGAGGTACCTATAGAAATCCTCGATAGGCAAGTACGAAAGTTAAGAACAAAAGATATAGCATCGGTAAAAGTTTTGTAGAGTGATCATGATTCAAAAGAGGCTATGTGGGAATTCGAGGAATATATGAGGAAGAAATATCCATATTTGTTTTAGGAAAAAGGTATGTGAACCTAGGTTTATTTTGACATATATTTTATTTACTAAATACAAGTTAGCATGTGTTTATGTCCTTCCTAGATTATACTTAATTGTTGTAGTAATTTAGCTTATGCTAGAGTATATTTAATTTATTAAAGTGATTTACTTTTGCTAAGGTGTTGTGCTTTAGATTCTTGTTAGTTATTGTGGTACCTCCTTGCCGAAGTGTGAGTAATTAATTTATGAGCTGTGTATGGTGCCTAGGAGTGGCCTGTTATGGTCTATTTGGTTGTTGTTGGTGTAGCTGTGGTATTTGTGACAAGGATATTTTTTGGATAGTCCAATTTACAAGGGGAACTCTGCCGAAATTTTTGAAAATTTAGGGAATTAACCAAAATTTTGAGTCCCTTGAAAGAATGAGTAGTGCTAAGAAAATTTAAGAGGTTCAGGAACCTAAGAAATGATTGTTAGCTTAAGAATAAGGCCCTAGCAACATTCGAGGACGAATGTCTTTAAGGAGGGATGATTGTAACACTCCCCAAAATTTTTAAAAGTTTCTAGACACGCTAATTATAGAATTAAATTATTATTATTTTCTTGCCTATAGTGAAATATATATATATATATATATATATACAATTAAATAATTGGATATACAATTAGGAAAATATTAATAATTTTAATATTATTAATTATTAAAGATGGGTATCATTAATTATTAGTTAAGTTAACTTAATAAAAAAAAGGGGAAAACAAATAAACTAATAAGATTGGACAGAGGCAGCCAGAAAATTGCTCGAAAACTTTTAGGTTTTTTTTACAAATCACTAATTCTTGAACTCAGGTATATAAATTTTTTAATGTCAATTACCCTAAAGTAGTAATAGGTATAGTAATTCCCTTCTTTCTCTCTATTAACAATAGATTTCATGTTTAGGAGTGAAACTTTAAAATTGATTAAAATCTCTGGTTATTGTAGAATCGCTTGTTTGACTGGTGTCAATTGGACTGGGGCCTACGTCTTGGTTCGAGAAGTTTTGAGGTGAGTTGATATAACCCATTACCAAAGTGGTTTAACTCACAAAAGTATGCATACAAGGTGTTTGATGAATTGGCTAAAAGAGTGAATATGTACTTAATTAAAGTGAGTGAGTTCCTATTAGCCAAGAATTATTTTAGTTAAAGTTAGATGATTTATTTTGATATATGTGCATAAAATTTCAGATTTTTGTGTTATTCTTATATGACATTTTTATGTTAAAAATTCATGAAAAAGCAAGAATATTTAGAAATAATTTTGGATGTTTATTTCATTCTTATAACATATCTTACATTTAAGAATTCTAGAATAAGTATGTTTGAAAGATTTAGACTTGAAAAGTCACAAGAACAAGCTTTAGAAAGAAAAGATTTTTGGGAGTATCCTTTATTCTGAGAAGGGGTCATCGTCCAGGCCGAGGGTCCTAACCGAGGCGTTGACTTCCTGAAACTACTTGTGCCAAAGTAGGGAGTACACGAGCCGAGAGCCTCGTTGCTGAGAATTTACTTAGCCATGCTAAGGTATGATACATGAGCGTTGAGAATCATGAAGCGAGTGGCACCTCGTAAATTGGGCCTATTTGATCAGGTTGGGATCGAACATGTGCTGTGATGACCCGAAAGGTCATCTCGTATATTTCTAGCTAATTCTGTGTTCCGAGATCGTGAAAACCTCCTTCTATCTTACCTCGATTTGCTGCGCAGCCCAGACGTGTAGCCGGAAAGCCTTTATGTGAAAAACTGATAAAAATAATAATTTTGTATTAGAAATTTGAATAAAGTTGACTTCGATCAATGTTTTTGGTAAACGGACCCGGACACGTAATTTGACGGTCCCGGAGGGTCCGTAGGAAAATATGGGACTTGGGCGTATGCCCGGAATCGAATTCCGAGGTCCCAAATCGGAGAAATGAATTTTTAAAGAAATTGTTTTCTGAAAATAAAAGAGATTTTTGAAAATGAAATTATATGTGAAACCTGGGGTATCGGGCCCGTATTATGGTTCCGGAGCCCTGTACAGGTTCGACATAATATTTGTGCCATATCTGTGAAGTTTGGTAAGAAACGGACTTCATTAGATGTGATTCAGACCGTAAATGCAAAATTTGATGTTTAAAGAAGTTTTGAGGAATATCATTGATTTTTGGTTTAATTCATCGTTTAGTTGTTGTTTTATGCGGTTTGAAACCTCGAGCGAGTCCGTATTATGTTATAAGACTTGTTTGTGCATTTGGACAAGGTTCCGGGGGCCTCGGGTGTGTTCCGGGTGGACCACGGGACATTTTTTCCACTTTTAGAACTGCTGTTATCTGCCTTCTAATGTTCTTCTGTGCGATCGCGAACAGCCCTTCGCGCTCGCGTAGCATTAATGCGGACTACCCCAAAATCCTTCAATGCATTCGCATGAATCCATCCGCGATCGCGAAAGCCAGCCTGCCCCTTGTACGCGATCGCATAGATTCTCCGCGATCACGGAGCACATCTTACACCAGCTTCATTTTCCTTCTACGCGATTGCGCCTCGATTCCCGCAATCGTGATTCACAAAACACCTGGGCAGAATATAAGTTTGCAAAATCGGGGGGTTCACCATTTTAAACATATTTTGATTTCTAGAACTCAGTTTTGGGCGATTCCTTGTGGGATTTTCACACAAATCGAGTGGGTAAGTGTTATTTCACTAGAATTAAATATATTTGATGAATTAGTTCTTGTTTTTATCATTTAATTTGTGTTTTGGGCTGAGGGAATTGTGTGTTTTGAAATAAAACTTCTAAAATGTAAAATCATGATTTGAAAGACCAAATGTTATCGGAATTGGAAAAAGTTTAGTACGGGTGAACTCGTATCGGAATGGGAAATCGAAATTTGTAAAATTTGTCGGATTCGGAGGTGCGGTCCCGGAGGTCAACTTTTGGGTCGATTTTTTATGATTTTGTAAGGATTGAGACTTTATTATACGGAATCGTTCCTTTTATGTTTTATTTGTATTTTTGAAGTTGTTTTAGTTGATTGTAAGCCGTCCGGAGGTCTTTCCGCCCGAGAAGTCTATTTTCGAGTACCGGGTTGTCGTCTTTGAGGTAAGTATCTTGCCTAACCTTGTGTGGGGGAATTACCCCTTAGGATTTGAGTCTTCTATGTTGATTGTAGTCCGTGTACGCGAGGTGACGAGCGCATGCTCGGACTTATTTTTGGAAAGTTGACCCTTTAGGAATCTTAGATCCTTATATTCGCCGAGAATGAAGTGTCCTTAGCATGATTGAATTTTCTAATTTCTAATGTCATCTTTATTTGCTTAAATGTGGAAGTTCTCACTTTTGGATTTACTCCTATTGCCTACTTGACTCCTAATTGATTTATCTGAAGATTTATTTCCTTTACTGTCATGCTATATCTTCTTAACTGCGTATCTCAAATTTGCAATTATCTTCATCTCAAACTATAAGTGTTTTGGTCTTAGATGAAGTTATGATTATTCTCTGCTGCTTGTCCTTAAGTGGAAATTGTTGAATATTCTCGTAACTGTTCAACCTTAAAGGAAGTTTAGATACTCTATACCTTCGTGACTTGCCTTATATGGAGTTATCGAATTTGTGTTGATTTCTTGTTGTTCACCCGTGTAATTAGGTGCGGTTGTTACATGCTATTATCCTTCCTTGTGGAGTGATTTATTAATATGCCTAGTTCTCCTTATTATGTTTATTTCTCGTGAACTAGTTTTGCCTATCTTGTGATCGAAGGTTATTGAGTTGATGTATTAATTGTATTCCGAACTGTTGCCCGTGTTGTTGTTGTTGTTGTACTGGTTGTGGTGATGCACGAGGTTTCTGCCGTACGGTTGTTGATATGGAGATTTGCACGAGGTTTCTGCCGTGCCGCGTTTACTACTGATATTGCACATGCGGCGTGATAAGGTGGGATACGAGATTGAGTGTTGCACATGTGGCGTGACAAGGTGGGAACATGTTTATGCACATGTGGCGAAACAAGGCGGGCATATACTTTAATATTGCACACGTGGCGTGACAAGGTGGGCTATGGCAGGGATTGTTTATGATAATTGTGTTGGCCTGGGGGCATTCCTTGTTGTTGATATTGTGTACTAGAACACTTACCGTGTGAGTTCATTCGTTTGGAAAGTTATGAGATGGAAATGTACGTGTTGCCCCTTTTGTTTTCCTTATGTCTATTGATTGTTGAAATCAGGTTAGGACACCTGCACAAGCATACACGTAGTTAAGTACTATTAATGGATTCAGGACTCCTTGTTGTTGTCAAATATAGATACTCTTGTTGTGCTTACCGTATGGGTGGGAATGACCCAATTGGCACGTGAGTCGTCCGTGCAGTTAGTACTCGAATGAGGGCGCAAGGTTCCAAGTGTTAGGGTTCGGATATTAGGACCCGTAAATGATGATTTGTCCGAGGTTCAGAACCTCGTGGAGATGACTATGAATTTGATGTAGAAATGGATGAAGTTGTTGAGTCATTACATGCTCGTTTTGTATATTTACATGCTGGATTTTTCTGTGATCTATTCAGTCTTTGTGTTACTTCATGGTTTTCGCTGATACTTATTGTTTTCCTTCTTTATCGAATTCACTGTCTTGTTAGCTATATTGCGTAGCCTTTATGCATATCATTATTTCCCTGATTTTTATATACTGATACTTGTTCAATTTTATTAGACCAGTGGTGTGCTCATACTACTCTTCTGCACATTTTTGTGCAGATTCCAGGTTTTTTCATAGCCGGGCGAGTGATTGATAGTAGCGCGGTTGTTGTTGTGGAGACTTAAGGTAAATCCGTTTCAGCGTTCGCGGTTTCGGAGTCACCATCTTATCTTTTGTATGCACTGTTGCACTTATTTCTGAACAATGGTATTTTAGGAGTTTAGTGTAAATTCTTAAAAGCTTATGACTTGTATTTCCGGGTTTTGGGAATATAAAATGTGTAAAGAATTATTTATTTCAGATAGGTATTAGATTCTATTTATTATTGTTGTTATTCTTGAATATTAGGCTTACCTAGTCCGTAAGACTAGGTGCCATCACGATACCCAACGGAGGGAGATTTGGGTCGTGACACGTGTCACACGGTGACTAAGACAGAAATAGGTCAGGATAGTTGGAACTCCCAAAGTATAAAGAGAAGTATTTTTTTAAAAACGAAAACAATTCCTACGGTAATGAATATAAGCGCAATTGAAATTCCTGGGGAGTTGTACATTTGTGTATTGATAAGAGCGTTTACTATTTCTTGAAGCTCAATCTATCCCCCGGATGAACCATATAGCCAAGGAAATTCTTTTAGAATATTCATAAACTACTATTATGCAATTATTTTAGAATTTTTCTTAGAAGCTTTAAGTTTTCTATGCATTTAGAACCTTTTCTCATAATGTATATATTATTAAAGTTTTGTCCCCTATCGTTGAGACTCACTGAGTACAATGGATGGTACTGACGTTCTGTTTTGGGAACCTACGTTGGTCTACGGTACAACGTAGGAACCGATTTTGCAGGCGAACAGGCTACGAGTTAGGACTTCCATCTCTTCCAGTGCTATTAGTGAGCTCCACTTTTGTTCGTGGAGTATTCCTTAAATTCATATTTGTCTAGCTATTTCTTTGTTTACTTAGAGAACTGGCCAGGAAATCTCATGTCCTGAGCAGTGCGTCAGTTTATTAGTAGAGGCTTCATAGACATAGTCGTGGGGTTAAGATTCAGACTTTTTTGATAATAACTTAGTAGTATTTCATTATTTTCTACGAATAAAGTTTTGGAGTTGGTTTATTTTAGATATTTAGATTAATTAAAAGAATTTGATTAAAGTATTGCCTTATTGTATATAAAGTTTGAAGTTATAATAGATTTGATATGCGCAAATGGTTCGCTCGGTCATGTTAAGTGATCGGGTGCCGGTCTCGACTTGTTTAGAAAATGGGTCGTGGAAGCTTATGTGTCATCATTATAACTGAAGTGGACAAAATGAGTGACTTACACGCACATTCAGTGCGTGAGTTGATGATTTTTCTTTATTAAGAAAAAAAGAAAAATAAATACTAGCATAGTTCCCCTCCACCCTTCTCTGGTCTTCTTCATATTTACCCTTCCCATCCGTTCTGCACCCCCCCCCCTTTTTTTTCTTGTTTTTTTTCCAGATCCCCTCCCTTCTCCTTTTTCTTCATCCTTTCTTCCATTAGATCTTTTCCTTGTATGTATTTCTTTTTCCATTATATTTTCTCCTTCCCCTTCTCTATAACTCCTTCTATTTTTTTCAGTGGTCTAAGCTTTCAAATTTTTTCACTCCCCTTCCAAATTAGGGTAGAGGAATAAGTCAAAATTCAAAAGAATTAATTCTCTGCTCATGTAGTTTTCAAGAGGATTTTCATGGATAGATAACTTTCTTTAAAAAAGAAGTGAAAGTGAGATTATAAGAAAAGAAAAATTGATATTGGAGGTGATGGTATTCATAGTGGAGGAGCCATGGTTGGTGGCGTTGTTCTTTTAAGAAGGTTTAGTGGGAGGGTTTGAAGAGGGAAGGAGGAGTTTTTCTTTAATTTTAATTTTTTGCTTTTCTTTTTGTGGAATCTAAGTTCAGCGACGTGACAGGGGAAACAGATGTGGAAGTCAGGCTTGACTCACAGGTTATCCTCAAGAGAGAAAGTTTTAAGTACTTAAGGTCAATTATCCAAGGAGATGGGAAGATCGACGGGGATGTTACACACCGCAATGGGGTGGGGTGGATGAAATGGAGCTTAGCGTCTGGAGTCCTGTGTGACAAGAAGGTGCCACCGAAACAAGTACAAGTGTCTCCTAGGCTATTCTGCATAAATATTCTTTTAAAATATTATTTTCTATAGCTACCTTTTAGGTTTTATAGAAAAATATATATTTATGGTCTCTTCCTACTTTTTAGCCATTGGGTAATATTTTCTCTCTCCTACTTTCTGTTTTTTCTCTCACGAGACCACCGTATAGTATACAACTTCAGAAACGAATCAGAAATCAAGATCTCTCTCCACAATCTCTCTCTCTAAACGCTAGTCTCTTCTCCATGAATACAACCATGATTGGAGCCGATTCATCTCCTTTGTCTCGCGAAATTTTCAAATTTTTTTGCTCCAAAAAGTTATGGTAAGTGTTAAAGTTGTTAGATTTTCGCTGGTACATTGCTTCTTCTGATTCTCTTTACTAATTTTTTAGAAATAATCACTATTGTTATTCTTTCACCAGAAAACTCGAAATTTCATCTCCAATGGCTGATTTAACAACTCACAAAAGGGTTACCCGACATCGAAACAAGTCCAATTTGAGAAATCTTTGAAAGAATCAACATTGGCTGATGCGGAAAAGAGAAGAAACTTATGGATGATGATTCAGGGGTTAAGGGAAAAGATACTTTTTTTTTCACTGTATACAATGTATCTCGTTGTATTTCATGTATTTTATTGTATTCACTGATATATCTCGTTGTATTTCATGTATTTCATTGTATTAATTGTCTTTAATTTTTTCTACTTTTTCAATATATTCACGGTATTTAAGTGTATTGAAGTTAATTATATAATTTGAAAGCTTCACTTTTTTTCACTATCTTGTTCAGCAATATGTATTCAATGTATTGTAGAATGTATTCATATGTTTTTTAATTAATATAATTTATGTATTCATATGTATATATGCATTCAAATGTATCTGCAATATGTATTCATTTGTTTTGAACTAAAGATGACGTGATATACTTCATGTATTCAATATATTGTATGTATTTAACTATATTCAATGTAATTATATAATTTTAATAAATAAATATATTTGTAAAGATACCACTAAATAATATTTTAGTAAAGATACCACTAAAAAAAGAAAGGATGGATTGAATCTCTGAAGATTGCTCTGTTTTTTGGGTGTTTTTCGACTGAGAATCTCTTCTATAACTAAATATACAAATTTTGCGTGTTACTATTGAGTTTGTTGAGTTATATTAGAAGTTATCGCGTTAATTTATTCACTTACCATTTTTAAACAGCTGAAGACCTTTTTTTCGCAGATTTTTGTTACTGTATTCATGAATACAACTCGCGAATACATATGAATACAGTAACTTGAATACATCGAATACACCTAATAACAAATAGGAAGTAATTACGTAAATAATAGCTACAACAAGTTAATAGCCACTAAGCAATAGTCATGTATGATTTTCTTTCTAATCTGTAAGAAGATCAATTGCTTCACCATCTTTTATTTTCTTGTTTGTTCAAGTTCTACCGACTTCTCAGATAATGCCTTTTCCAGTTCTCTTCATCTTTTCAACTGGGTATTGTAACTTTCACGTCACCTCCTCTTTTAATTTTTGTCCAAATCTTATTTTTTTTCTCGTTAATCTGTATGAGGAATTTGTTTTTCGGTCTGCTTTGACTTTTTTGTTGAAGAGTTAGACGTGAGGTAGAAGAGTTTAGGGCATAATTTGGAGTTCTTTGCCGACAATAATGGTGCTCTTTTTCCATGTATTTACTGCTCTTTAAAGGTTAAACCTCTAGGAACATATTTTATGATATGTACAGAGGTAATATTCTTTTTAGAGCATTCTTTATTTTAGTATACCTGCTTCTTGAATGTCTTTGAGGTTGTTTTACTTGAAATTTCTCAATATTATAATCATATATTTGGCATAATGCTCTAATTCAAGGAAGTTGGAACATTATTGATTCTATATTTCAGATCAATTCTTAAGGATAAATTAACACGAGTTAATTGTGCGGAGATGGAATTTTACAGTAATGCAAATTATCTTTTTTTCTTTGACTTTTTATATTTTGTCGTCTGTTCTGGGAATGCTTGTGCATTACTCCCTTTTTCTGTTTGTTCTGCTTGAAACTCGGTGATAAAAAACATCCAGAAGCTTATTGGATTTCTATTCCAATATTCTTTTTACTGGATTGTTATAAGAAAAACTAAGATGGTCTGACTAAGGGCATATTGGACTTTACTAATCCTTACTTTAGTTAGTATGACGTGTCTTTTACCATAAGTAGAATTGCCACGTACCCCTCCTCTATTTTTTTTTTTTTTTTGTGGCTCTAAAATCTTCTACCCTCTATGGCAATATAGTTGCTCCTGGGACTGGGCTATTGTTGTAGTTCTTTGCCGCTACCCTCGCTTGGAGATTTATGGTTGTTATACGACTTGTGATTGGTGAGTTTTACTATTCCATCTCATTTTCTTCTTTCTCCTTGATTTTAAAGTTCAGTACTACATTTATAGTTTTGAATCGAATGTCATCAAATTCTGAGCTAGAAGCCTGGAAAGAAGGTGAAAGATCAATTGTAAGCTATTACATAAAGTTCTTTCGCTTATTGAATTCTATTCTTTATTTTTTCAACCAATTTCTTAATATTACTATTTCAAGAAAATTTGAAAATTAAGATATTTAAAATTTCTAAGGAACTTAAACGAAAAGGAAGAGAAGTCACTAATAGGCCATTGGAAAAATAAAAGGATAGAAAGGAACAAAACAGACCCAAACTCAGTATCCATTTCCATTAAAAGGTGGAGTATGGGTATCAAGCTTCTTCAATCCTTCTTCAACTATCTTATTCTCTTCTTGTAACGATCCGATCGGTCATTTTGAGATTTAATCTCCGTTCGGTAGCACAAGGTCTTGAACAGCTTCACATTGTGAATATATACCTGCGTGTGTGGTTGGATTCAGTTACCGGATGATTTAGAGTCGAATTGGAAGAAGGATTTTAGTTTCGGAGGCTTAAACGGTGGAATTTGACAGGAATTTTGACTTTTTATGTAAACGACTCCAGAATAAGTTTTGGGTAATGTCAACAGCTCTGTATGGTAATTTTGAGCTTAGGCGTGCGTCCAGATTTGGACCTGGAGGTCCGTGGAGTAATTTGAGGCAATTCGGCGAAAGTTGGAAAATTTGAAGTTTGGAAAATAGAGTAGTTTGACCACAATTGACTTTTTGGGATATTGGGATTGGAATGCGATTTTGAGAGTTGGAGCAGCTCCATTATGTGAATTGGGACTTTTCTGCAAAATTTAGCGTCATTCCGGGTTGAATTGATAGGTTTCGGCACGAGTTTAGAAGCTTGAAGATTTGAAAGTTCCTAAGTTTGATTATTGGTGTGATTCGTAGTTTCGTCGTGTCTTGATGTGATTTGAGACCTCGAGCGAGTCCGTGTTAGGTTATATAACTTGTTTGTGTGTTTAGATGGGGTCCCGGGAGCCTCGGGTGTGTTCCAGGAGGGCTACAGATCAATTCATTTTTGAACTGCTGTTTTTCTGCTTCTGGTGTTCTCCTTCGCGATCGCGAACAACCTTTCACGTTCGCGATGTGTTGTTTCCTACTACTTCGAAATCCTTCTTTGCATTCGCGTTTAGCACTTCGTGTTCGCGAAGCCTTGCATTTTTATTCTTCGTGTTCGCATCCCCTCCTCCGCGTTCACATAGTAGAAATTTGGGGCTGGGGGTTGTTGGTTATTTCTTCTCCGAGTTCGAATCAAGTACCACACGTTTGCATAAGGTACTGCCTTTTGTTCAACGCATTCGCGCGTCTCCTCACGCGATTGCACACGCCCTTCCGCGGTTGCATAGCTCATTTTTTTTGGCAGAAGCTATTTTTATTCTACGCGATCGCATCCCTTCTCTCGCGATCGCGATGCACAAATGCCTGGGCAGACAAAATATATTCCAAAATCGAGGGTTAGACCATTGTATTCATATCTTGACTTGTGGAGCTCGGTTTTGAGTGATTCTTTGAGAGTTTTTCACACAAATCGACTGGGTAAGTGTTCTTCACCTATAATATAACATATTCCATGATTTAGTCTTTATTTTTATCATTTAAATTGTGTTTTTGGTTGGGAAAAATGTTGGTTTTTGAAGAAAATTTCTAAATAAAAAACTATGATTTTGAGGGACGAAATGGTATCGGAAATTAGTAATTATTGTATGGTTAAACTCATATTGGAATGGGTATTCGTATTTTGTAAAATTTGTCGGGTTCCGAGGTGCCGGCCCGGGGGTTGACTTTTGGACCGATTTTTAGAATTTGTAAAAGATTGAAGCTTTATTATCCAGAATAGTTCCTTATAAGTTTTATGTGTGTTTTGAAGTTGTTCTAGTTAGTTTCGAGCCGTCCGGAGGCCTTTTCGCCGAGAAGTCCATGTTAGAGTACCGAGTTGTCTTCCTTGAGGTAAGTATCTTGCCTAACCTTGTGTGGGGAAAATACCCCTTAGGATTTGAGTCTTCTATGTTGACGTCTACGCGAGGTGACGAGTGTGTGCTCGGACTTATTTGTAGAAGGTTGACCTTTTAGGGTTCTTAGGTCCTTATATTCACCATGTATGAAGTTGTTCTTGATACGCTTGAGTTCTTATTTGCTAGTTTCCCCTCTACATACTTTGATTAGAGCTAATTGCTTTAGGATCCACCCTTACCGACTACTTTACTCTGATTTGACTTAACCAAAGGTTTTACCTCTCTATAATCATGCTATATTTTCATAAACTACCTATAATTAATTGAATTTTTCAATATCCCTCATAATTACTCAACCTCATAAGGGGTTTAGATAACTTATATCTTAGTCGACTTGTCCTTACTTGAAATTATTTGACTTGTGTTGTCTTCTTATTGTTGACTTGAATTTGTGGATTTGTTTCTTGTCTTATTTTTTTCCCTGGTCAAGCTGTTCTCTTTGCACTTAGTACTCTTGACTGTGATTATTCCTTGTGAACGATGTTCTACTGTTTCTTTGTGAATTTAAGTTCTTGTATTGATTTATTCGCCGTACCTTGTGTCATTATCATGGTTGCTTTGTATTTGATGTGGTGATGTACGAGTTTTCTGCCGTGCTATAATTGTTGTCTTTGTTTATTGCACTGCATATTTAAATTGGGGACTACAGACGTATTCTGGGAGATCCCCCTGTACTGTATATTTAAATTGGGGAATACAGACGTATTCTGGGAGATCTCCCTTGTACTGCATATTTAAATTGGGGACTACGGACATATTCTGGGAGATCCCCGCGGTAGTGCATATTTACTTTGGGACTACAGACGTATTCCAGGAGATCCCCCAGCATTGCATATTTACTTTGGTACTACGGACTTATTCCGTGAGATCCCCCAACACTGCATATTGTTTTGGGACTACAGACGTATTCCGGGAGATCCTCTGTATTGTGTGATAAATTCAGAACAACGGGACAGGATCCCAGTAGATTTTATCAAAGGAATTATGTTTGAAAGATAATTATTTGGAAAGTCCAATTTGAAAAATGTTTATCTTGAATAAAACTATGTTTAAAGGACATTCCTTTGGAAAAGAATATTTGAAAAAACTTTATGTTGAAGGACATTCGTTTGGAAAAGTATATTTGAAAAATGTCTATGTTGAAGAAAACTATGTTTGAAGGACACTTTCTTTGGAAAAGTATATTTGAAAAGCTTTTATCTTGAAGAAAACTATGTCTGAGAGGCATCTCTTAGGAAAATATATTTCAAAAGAACTTCCCTTAGAAAGGATATTACCTTAAAGCTTTCAATATAAAAACTTGCGGGTGAAAGTTTACACTCGAAGATTTTGACCATTTTAATGGGATTTTTGGATAAGGCTTGGTGTGGAGACTAATGTAGTGCTGAGTTACTACTTGCCTTTATTGTGTTGTGATTTCCGGACTTGGGCTGTGTTCTCGTCCATCCTTCGGTGTATTATTTTGGTGACCCGTTACTGTTTTTCCTTCCTTATTGTAGTCGTTCCGTTATTGGTCATATTGTATGAATAATAGATAGAGGTTATGTTTACGTCATTCTCCTGTACTTATACTTGTTCAGTTTATTAGACCAGTGGGTGTCTTGACTAGTCCTCATCACTACTTCACTGAGGTTAGTCTTGATACTTACTGGGCACCACTGTGGTGTGCTCATTCTATACTTCTGCACATCTTTGTGCAGATCCAGGTATTGATCGTTAGTAGTTGTGCGGGTTCTTGCTGAGGGGACTCAAGGTAAACCTATCGTCACGTTCGCAGGCTTCGGAGTCACCTTCTTATTCTGTATTTACACTGTTTTACTTACTTCCGAACAATTGTATTTAGAAGTTGTAGCAAACTTTATAGAGCTTATGATTTGTACTACCAGATTTTAGGAATATGCATTGTATAAAGAATTCTTTATTTCAGAAAAATATTAGATTTTTATTTATTATCGTTGCTATTCCATGAACATTAGGCTTATCTAGTCCTTAAGAGTAGGTACCATCACGACACTCAACGGAGAGAAATTTGAGTCAGTGACACTTCTCATCTACCTTCTTCTCGCGTGATTACTATCTTTTTTGTCCAAAAACGTAAGCAAGTACAAAGGAATTAAATGAATGAATGGAACATGAAAAATAGTATTTTGGAAAGAGAAGATTAACAATGTCAAAGGAACATACAAATCTTTCTTTTCTCAGTCAGTAAATGAATTTTCAAGGCAATAATACAACAACAACTCAGTATACCGGAGAAAATCATCTCATTTGTGTACTGTTGATATCCAATTTTTTCTTATAATATATATATATATATATATATATATA
>MDKI01265693.1:0-38557 GCA_005239505.1 Nicotiana paniculata
TCGCGACTGGTATTGGGATCAACACTTCATTTTCTCCGGCAAGAGCTGGAATCTTATCTTTTTACACATCCAATCTGTGCTTTGCAAAAAAACCTACAAGCTATCACAAACAAACAAAACGAACAAAAAATTTTGCCCCAGTTTGCACTAGGAAATTTTTGTGAGTTATTGAAAAACACATTAAACTATCTATCTTTGCTATTGCAGAATAAAGAATTGAAAAAGACACTTTTTTTTATATATAAATAATAGGGGGTGTCGTACCCAGTGTTAACAAGAATGCAGGCAACCAGGGGATGCAGTACCCTGACGATAAAAAGAGGCTCATGGCACTATATGATGCTACTAGGGAATGTCGTACCCTATGTTGGCAAAATAATGCAGCCAGGGGATGTAGTACCCTGTGTTGGCAATAAGGTGAGGCTCGTGGCTCTCTGAGATGCTACTCGGGAATGTCGTACCCTATGTTGGCAATAAAATGCAACCAGGGGTTGTAGTACCCTGTGTTTGACAATGATGAGGCTCGTGGCTCTCTGAGATGCTACTCGGGAATGTCGTACCCTATGTTGGCAATAAATGCAACCAGGGGATGTAATACTTCGAGCCCTAACAAGTTCAGTCTTGAATACTTGGGGGCCCATCACACCCTAAGTCAAGATCCCGAGTTTGGAAACTTAGAAGGTATTTTTTATTTGATATTGAAAGCCGATACTTGAATATTAGAATTAATTGTAAGGGTCAAATGAACCGTGCCCATGTAACCCATTCTTGAAATGGCAGAAAGATTTTTGTACCTTCGATTATGTACTCTACATTCGAAGTAATAAAAGACTTTTACCTTCTTTAATTCATCATTTCACATTTGCGCCAACAATATTATCGTTAAGTTACTTAGAATAAATAGTGGGTTCACTAAGATCGGATAATTCGGGCTAACAAATCCTGGAGGCACCGAGCCTACTAGGAAGGTCCCAAACAAGGAAGCTTACAACCGACTTAAACGACTTGGAGATGTCCGAGTCCATACATAGAGTATGGTCTTTACACATGGTTACAAACTAAGAAAGAATACTTCAGTCTCGGCTATAAAAAGAGGCACTTTCGGCAAAGAATAATCATATCCCGTTAAAACATTCAAGTATTTTAAAGGCTTCATTTTTATCAGATATTCCAATGTCAAAGAAACTCGGAGTTATTACTTAAATCCAGCCTCATCCGGGCTCTAGGTTAATGACCACTCTAAGTTATGTCAAATTCTATGCTAAGGCATCAATGTCATATTTTAAACAAAAATTTGTTAACAAACATTGAAAAGTAGAGGACACAATATATCCAAAGGAATTTTATCTATATATATCAAAAGTATTTACAAAGGCATTATGAAGCGGCCCAAAAAAAAAATGTACAAGAAAAAAAATGAAGTAAGGCATTTTTCGCCTAGTCTTCGCTGGAGCTCGAATCGCCACCTAAATCCTCGGGCTCGTATATCTCTTTGGCCTCGGCCTCTTTGGCTCTTCGCCTCTTTGATATCGGCCACTAGATCTAGTCTCTATGCATGAATCTCCTCGAGGGTCTTCTTCCGGGATAACAACTTCACGTTCTCGACCTTTGTTATTATACAGGATTCAACCATTGGGCTAGAATATCCTGAACCCCAGAGGATTCGTGCGAAGCTGACTCTAACTTAGAATTCAGTGCGATGTACTCCCGTTCTGAGATGGTCGAGTCTAGTTGCGCTTGGAGATCATCGTTCAGTTGCGACCATTTGTCGACTTTATCTATAATCACCCAGAGCTGGTCATTGGTCGGTTACGAATCCTCTTTGGTGGAATCATTTTTCGAGTCCAGGAGATCTATCTTGCTTTTCAACCTCTCGGCCGAGCCCTTGACCTTGTTCATTGTCGATAAGGTTTATCATCTCTTGAACTTGTGAGGTTGTGGCATTAGCATATGTAATTAGCCTCTCATTATTAATCTCAAACACCCTTACCTTTTCGACCAGCACGGCATGCTCCCGTTTCACCGATGAGGCCTTCTTTTGAGTTTTTTCCAGCTCGGCTTAGAGGACGGGGAGGTCCTTGAGGGCCTAATCTTTTTTCTCACTAAGAGCTTTGTACATGTCCTTCTTCCGAACCTGCTCCTTGTGCTCAAATTCAATATGGTCCACCTCTATTCAAGACCGATGGAAGCTCTCATGATGGACCATCGAGGCCTGAGGAACAAAAGTGATGAAATCATTAAAATATGATAAGGATAAATGAACCCTTTAAGGGATATAAGGAAAGGGAAACATACCCTGTTCAGTGACTGCTGTGCCTCGCTGAAAAGGCTCTGCGCATCTACTCCGTTAATCTTTGCTTGGTCTTCTTTGGTCACCAAGCAAAAGAGGTATCTGGCTAACGCCAACCGCCCCAGACAACACCCTGGTATCCGCTGGCATCGTAACCATAACCGTTCTCTTATGATTGAGATCTGTGCTCGGGGAAAGAAACTGCTTCACCATCTTTGTGCTCGAGCTTAGCCCACCTAACTCCGGCAACACGTCCTTTTTCAGGATCTCCAAGTGGCCAAACCCGGGGTAGTCCTCCAGCGCACCAACGTCCATGCCTTCAATGAACAGGTTGAGGGCTTCATCACCGGGCCGTGATGTCTCAGTCAGCTTTTCTTAATGGCCTGGGTCTCTTTAAATAGAGACTCCTTGTGAGACGGTGACTTTGGAATGTCAATGACATCGCCGGCTTCTCTCAGAGTCGGAGTAGCTTCTCGAGAGGCCATAGCCACAGGCTTGCCCTTGTGCTCCCATGCTGAAGAGGGTTTAGCCTTATGGTCGCTTCCCTCCAGTGCTGCTCGCTCTTCTGCAGCGATGGCTAGCTCATGAGTGACAAACTCCATTTCATCATCTTCCGGTAGTCCTTGAGCCAGTAAAGGTAATCAGGATCCTGTACCCTTGCCCAAGTACTCTTTTTTTATCTTTCGAACCCTGACCGTGACCCTCTTTTTCTTGTCCTCGGCGTCCGCATCTGAGAGTCAAAAGACCCCCTTTTTCTTCTTTTCTTCTCTTCCTTATTCACGGTGGCCTTGGCGACAGGCTATCCCAAAGCGAAAGGTTTTGCAGATGGGGATGGGGCCACATCCTCATCTACTGCCCGAAGCTCACTGGTTTTGGGCAAGCCTGTAGAGAAAGAAATGGACTTAGTCAAAATGATAGTAGAACACAAGGGAAATTCAATCGGGGGAGGAAGCACACTCACCATGGGAACATGCCTTTGATAGTTTGCGCCACTCGCGCTCTGAGTACGTCAATTGCTTGCAGATCCCCTCGAACTACTCCTTGAAACGGGGGACTACAATGAGGACTCGGGCGACCACTGCACAACAGGAAAACCAGGTGATGAGAAAGAAGAATAAAATCAAAGAACTATTTTAACTATATAAGAGGATATGAACTTACATTTTGCTCGAGGAATGGCAGAAAATCGGAGGGAATGAGATCTTCGATCTTTACCCGAACGAATCTCCCCTTCTAGCCTCGATCCCTGTCTTTGTCGATACTCAAGAAGGGAGTCTTCTTTGCCATTCGGGAACACTATATGCGGAGCAAGTGATCGATTATAAACCGAGGCTCCTCCATGTTATTAACAAATTGATGGAGGAGAATCGCGATCCTTCAAAAAGATGGATGGATCTCCCCGAGGTAGACCTTGTACCTTTTACAAAAGTCGAAGACTACCGGGTCTGTCATGACCCAAACCGAAGGGTCACGACGGGCACCCGGTGCCTTACTCAACCGAGTACTAATGTAACATATATTTCTTATTATACTATCATTGATAACTGGGCCAACATGGCCACAACTCGTAATGTATAACTATAAGTGGGAAAACACTGTATCAATGAACTATCTTTCTTGAAATATGAATACATGTGGGCCATCAAGGCCTCTGACATACTGTACAAAAAAAACCTCGGTCTACAAAGCCTCTAAGAGTATTTTCTATAAAAATGGGGACAGGGTACTGGCTTACCCATAAGTATGTATCCAAATTCGTACACGATGACTCATATACTCGGATGCACTCCGAATGAGGTGGAGTCTTACCGGTCCTTCACTGAATTCTAACCTCGTCTACTATGCGGGCTCGTCAAATTGATTGTCTATACCAGCAGGCACGAATACAACGTCCCCAACAAAACGACGTCAGTACGAATAACGTACCGAGTATGTAAGACACATAAATAAGTATATAAAAGACATGGAAGAAACATGGAGTAAATGACTTAACATGTAATTTTGGATAACTCTGTAAGTCATGAAATACTTATAGTGTCATGCATATTTTGTATGAATGTCATGTCGTGCATAGGTACATGTTTTCATAACATCATCAAGCTTTTGAGGACATCCCATCATATCATCTCGGCCACTGTGGGAAAAATCATCAACGTATACCTGCTGATCAAGTGGTGGTGCATATATAATGCCGTAACCTTTTCCCATATCTCATATACTTATAACATACATATATACGTGTATATAACACCATCTGGTTATGGGTCAATTTGCATGTATAAATGAATGCAATGCAATGCATGAGAAATACGTCAGTAAAATCTCTCGGAATATCATAGGACCATTATGCCTTTGAATAATATCATGAAGTAAACTTTATCAACTTATGTATTTTCTGAGACCCATGAACAAATGATAGAATAATAGGACACATGGGGAATCAAGAACATAGGCATCTCTAGTATTTCTATGAATAGAGTCATTTATGAAAGTAGTGCATTTGCTTGTTTTGTTTGTATCGTATGGATCATGCCAAAAGGAAATAAGGGATAGCCTTAGCATATCTGAGCCGATTATCTTGACAATCCCTTTAACATATGTCAATTGTGACAAATCACGTTAAGCGGATCGAAGTAGGAAAAAATGTATATGATATTCTTGAGAAAGAGTGTACCGTGCTCTCTTAGAATCTCAGTGTCCCGTTGCTATTTTCTAAGAAGCCTCGTAGTATAACTTCGGATAAATTCTTTTGTTGAAGGCTCGTTATTTGGAGATTATGTATTAAAGAAGCCTTGCAACATGTATTAAATAAGCCTTGCAACATGGGGTATTAAAGAAGCATCTCCATTTATGAATTTCTAAAGTTTTCCATTGTTTTGTAGAGATACAAAATGAATTAGAATGATTTTTAAGTCTTTAGGTGTGGGCCCCACACTTTTGATGACTAAGCCACCAATCTTTCTTCATTTGCCGTCTTATAACATGGACTTTAAGAGTCATAAGTGGGCTGCCACGTTAAGTCTTATCCATAGCCTTAATTAATCACCCACTAATTCTTAATTAATTACCAATCTTCCCCCAAAAATCCACAATTAACCAAATATCCACATAATTAATAATTATCTCAAATTACTTAAAATACTATTCACTTCTAACATATTTTATACATGTTGATATCATGGTCATGTGGTACCTTGTATGATATTAGTCTATAAATACGGGGTATTATAGCTTGGGCCGTATTTTATCCCAAATTGTCAAACTTCGACGAAATTCATTTTCTGCGATTGACTTACCCTCTCACCTTCACGAATTTACTCGTCACTTGTTTGAAATAGCATAATACTTATATGCTCCAAATAATCTTGTCCTTGAACTGATGTCAATTATCTTACGACAAATTTAACATACAATACTACAGGGTGTAACATCGTCGTAATATAATACTGTGGAGCGTAACATCGACGTAATACTGCGGGCGTAACATCATTCTCCCCTTTGAAACATTCGTCCTCGAATGTTGACTGATGCACTTACCATCCTCATAACTTATAGCTCTTTCAAATACTTTCATACTCTCTTTGCCATTTAGGCAACTATTCTTTGATAAATCCAAAGCCAGGGCTTTCCCCCCTTTAGGTCTCTTTCTCACACCACAACTTGTGGTTGGAATCTTTCCAATCTCGTAATTGTTTCTACCTTGTATCATGTAGCCTATACGACTTTTTCCTTGTATGTGCGCCTATGCGACTCTTCCCTCTAGTTTTTAGCCAATCTCTAGGCCTCACTTTGTGAACATATGCATAACTATGACAAGTTTCCCCTCTGGGAACCTATAGGTGTACTGAAGTTCTTCACTCGGTAGTTTGTTGAACTTACGAATATTGCTATATCTTATTTCAGAGATCCGGTTATCTATCCGTATGACTTTACTGCATCCTGGTTGGTCATACTATAACGTAACTCTTACTTCGAGTTATCGTTACAGAGGTCTGCTACCAAACTCCAGGTTACACTCGTTGCTTATCCCATATGTATAAATCTAAGTCCTCTAATGCTTCTTCATTACTGTTCATCTTAAGAATGATGGCTTAATATCATCTCATACTTTATAACTTTTATCCATCCATTATTGATTCACCTTAATTTTTATCTATAATATAGTACTGATAACTTGACCTCCTATGTAACACCACCGCTAGGGCTCACGTCTTATCGGGGAACATCTGAAATGATTAGACTGATCCACCTGGGTACCATGCTTCCATAACCGTATTTCATATTATCCCAATATGATTCACCTTGCGTGGGTATTTTAATCCTGTACAATTCATGAAATCCTCTTCAGATCATTACTCAACCGAAGGCCCAAACGTCATCTTTATCTATCACAATTACACCCCTATTCTACTACCAGGGCAATATTCTATCTCTTCTAAATACTACTAGTATTTGACTCCTTTGATTTTATTTAGGATATACTGAGCTCTCTATAACTTAGAGAAATCACCAGCTCTCTTGTTTTAATGGGCTTAATCCCGAGGACTTATCCATTTTCGTCACCTTCTCACTTGCCTTTTTTAATCCTTACTTCTGTCTTCCCAAAACCTTGTCACTCTACTATTCTTTAGCTTGCGACCTACATATATCTATTTATATTACTTGTAACCTTCCTTCAACTTGCTTTCACCATAGATTTCCTTATGTTATTATGGAACATCAAGTAGGACATTACATTGTCTCTAACTCTTCTTTACTCTCTTAACTAGACCTCTCGGCACCTAGAAACCATAAGCTGGAAGATATCCCACTGACGTTGCTGCTATCATTCCTGGATATTGAATCCCTGCACTTCTAGCCTTCTATATGAAGTAAGGACTATTCACAACCTTCTGCAATTGAGTATCTCGTACGTTGTTCACCTTTACCTTACGAAAAAATCTCGCATCACATCTTCTATCTCCTTCGTGACCTTCCACACAGGTATAATTCACATCCACAATTTGAAGCTCAATTGTAATACTTGCACCTCTAGTGCATATATAATTCGGTGGGAGCTTCATACTGACTTCTTCTGAGGCCGATACTCTTCTAACTGGCTTTACCATAGAGCTGTTATAGAATATGGTTGTTGTACTATATCTCTTGTACCTTTGATATTAAGAGTAATTCTTCAATGTTCTCCATCACGATTTCTATAATTTTCTGGCTCCAACAATCAGACCCCTGATTTACTTGGTTGATGTAACTCTTTAGTTTCCTCTTCCTCCTGATCACCCTTTATGTAGGCTTAAGCTATCTTTCGCTCTGCGTCTCCTGGTATTGGTTATTACTTTAGCCTTTCATGGGCGCTAGGAATATCCATGATACAATCTTCTAACAATTCAATCCTTTGTCTATGACCTGGACTCAATTCTTTCTTTTAACTTATATCGGAGTCTTCTATGGTAGTGTGATTGTCAACATATATGCTGCATGGATAATACTGCAAAATCTTAAGTGCGCTCATAACATAACTAACTCTGGATTATTGATCAAATAATTCTGTTCATTCCTTCTCTGCTTTATTTAAACGCAAGCTATTACTTTTCCTAGTCTTTCTGTCCCTTGTTGCATGCATACTTAACTTATCTTAGTTCACACGCATGCTAGAGTTTTCGTGCAACTCATATGATCTCAAATATTACTTTTGATTTTACTTCTCATTCATTAGCCACGGTAGGTGCCACTTTCTTACAGAGTGCATACAATGTTGTGGTGAGAGTGTTTTACATGACCATTTCTTCTTCAAGTTACTATGCTTAGGTTGAAGCCTTCTTCCTTATTTCCTCAGCTGGTCTTTCGTTGTAGTACTTAGGGAATACCCTCTGACTCTTGAAAAGTTTTGAGCTTATTACGTCATATACCCGATGGAATTCTTGATGTTCGTACTCGCCTATAATTATCTATAGTACTTACCTCCATACTCATGTGCTCGTACAGTTGCTTCTGAACTGATATTTTGACTGTATTCCCAGTGGCACTCTCTTTTATTTCCATAACACTCATACAATACCTTTAACTATCCAAATCCTATCTGAATATTTCTCAAGGGTCACGATTCCATATCTGCGAGACTAAATTCCCCATGTTGGGGTTTAATATGTTCATCTTGCACAATCTGTTGATTTGTCTGTAGCCTCTTGTATAGCCATAACTAGGCTCTTCCTGAATCAACTACTAACTATTCATTGGCCCATTCTCATATCAATATTCTGCGTAATGTTTCTTAGGTTATTTCCTTTGTCTTAACTTACCTCTTGCACTGGCTCCTTATTTATCAATAACATCTCGGGCAGGAACCCTTACTTCCTTCCTTGATGTCGTTCTTGCATAATGTTCTGGAATCGTAGCATATTGGTAGGATTTGGATAAGTGTAATCTCATTCCTTTCTCATTTTTATCACATTCTTTCTTCACTATTCCATAGTTACTGAACCACTTAATTCTGACTTAATGCCACATAACTCCATATTCCCCCATTTAGGGGAATGCTAAGATTTAGAGCTACGACGATCTACCTATAGATGTTTTACATCTTCATCTTTGGCGTCCTTTCATATCATCGATGACCCTTACTCGCCTTGCGGTAGTCCTTCTGTACCAAGGATATTCCTTATGAGGGTGACACCTAGTGTAACTAGAACACACAGTCCCTTAAGCTTAACTTTGCTCACATTGCTTGATTTAGGGAAGCGTATTCCTGAATAACCTTTAAAGGTTATTCTTCTGTCGTCCATTCAATTATCGCAAGAACACAATTTCTAAAATTCTCATGATGCCGACTATTATCAAATCACTCAGTCCCTAAGTTATGTTTAGTTTATCTTGTTCATCAGTCCTTACTGAATTCTATTAATCTGGGGTCTAACTTTTCCTTTTGGTAATCACGTTAGAGTCACGAACTTATTTTTCGAAACGGGGATTGTAAACAACTAATTTTTAACCACACCCAAATTTTATATTTTTTTTAGTGTAATTATTTCTTTTAGGTATAATCTTGATATTTTATACTTTTATATTACTCTTAATACTTTTATATATGGTTTCTTTTAATTGAAATTTTAATAAGTAAGCTATGCATTTTTCTTAGTATTATTTAAATTATATGTAAATAGTTCGATTTCTTATATTTTTCTTAGTCTAAAGTTAGTTAATATTCTTGTTTTAACATTTTAATTTAATTTTACCTCTAAAAGAAAACATACAAAGAAAAATGATACAATTTTAACTCCCAATTTCCATCCCCTCACGTCTCTCACCCACATTCCATATCCCGTCTCCCTCAAAACTCCTCACAACATTCCCACGTTCCCACGCTTCCTCTCCATCATACGTGCACACACAAAAATTGTATATAAAATACAATCCTATTATAAAATTAAGGGGAGGAAACTGACGGAAGCAGATCTGGGGAACGGATAAAAGAGGGATCAACAGCTAGACACAGAAAAAAAAAACCTAGAGCTCTAGGACCCCAAAAGCGGCACAAGTCTTTCTTCTCCAACGAAAAAAAAGTCCAGCATTTTTTCTTCAAGAAAACTAGCATAAAACCAGTCCCAAAACAAACCTATTTGTGACCTCCTCCTTCATTTAAAATCATCTCTTCAACCTTTGTTTCCCCCACCTGAAAAGCCCCAAAAATGCTGTCGTGTAAACCCATGAAACCCAGCTTCAAAACACCATAAAATCTCTCACCTTTAGCTACCATTTACGTCACCCCGAGCTCCACTTTTACCAGCAAAGAAATCTGAAACCTGCAGTCTTCAGTAAACGAAGGTCGTCGTTTGAGTCGCTTGAGGTTCGAGATTTCCGTCGGGTCTACGGCTTACGGTCTGTTTGTGTTCAACTATAGTGTCGCGTTATTCTTGTAAACCAGTTGGAATATATTTAATATATTGAAAGATTTCAAAGGTCCGTTGTTTTCTTCTTTACTATTTTGCTCGGAAGATCATGCTTGGTTAAATTTATATAATCTGTTATGGCTGTGTTGTTTGAATTTTCCGTGTTAGTAAGTTTCGTTGTATTAGGTGGTGAAATATTATTATGTTCTGTTAACTTTGTTGTTAAGGATGTAGGTGCTTAATTTTTTTTTTCCAGAAAAGACCCCAAACTATAAAAATGAAGAATGATAAATGGTTTGTCGTGAAAATCACTTTTCGTTTGGTTTCTTTCATGTTCGTGTGCGTAGTTAAACCTTTGTTTAGTTTATAAGATCTTTGCATATGTTCTCCTAAGCAGTGAATCATTTTTCATGCTAAATATTTTTTGTACTAGAATAAGTGTTTTGCTTTAACAATGATATTTTAATTACTAATAAGATATAGTCATGAATTGTTGGGTTGTAACGATAGCTTTAGTTTTAAGTATCTTTTAGAATAAATTCATAATAGCTAAAATCACTCATTTCATCCATAATAATCTTAACTTAGGAAATAAATAATGCACAAATCGCTAGTATACTTTAGGCGCGTATAAATAAATGAATTATCGTGATTATATACACGTTCGCGTGGCATAATTACGGGTTCCAAAATTAAGACCAAAGTATGCGTTCGCAACTTTGAGAAAAATAATTTTAATAATAATAAAATATTATTAATTACATATACGTTCGCGTGACACGATTTCCGTTTCAAAAATGAATATTCGTAAAAAATGCTTTAGGCGTAACTGAATCTATGGATTTTCAAAATAAATCAATGTACGCGTTCGCGCGACTTTGGCCAAACTTTTCTTAAATACTTAAGCGTAACAAATTGTGTATACGTACGCGTGACATGATTTAAGCGCCGATAATAAAATTATCCTTTGAATTTATAATTTGAAGGTTTTATTGCACTATCAATATAAAAGTTAAACTCAAGAATATATAATGAGGGGAAACTTTTGTTCCTATATGTCCCTACGTGTGCATGTGAATGAGATGTATATATAAATTGAGGAAGAAAGTACAATATGCTCGAGAAGTCAGATAAACACGTAAGTATGACAAGCAGATTTGTGATTAATGGTTGTGTGCTCATTTTGAAATTCTAATCCAATATCAATAAAGAATAGAAATCATCTGCTTAGTTGTAAGACCAACTTTTTATCTATGCAGTTCTCTTTCTCTCTTTCTGTTTGGTTTGTGTGTGCGCGCGTGTGTTTTATAGCATGCTGATTGTCGATACCAGTTGCTATTATGTCATCTTTAGACAGTTTTTTTTAACATCATCAAATGAACCATATAACTTTCATTTAAGTTATTCTAGTTAGTTTTTTGTGATATGCATAGTCTTTGTTGTTGAATAATGCTTTTAATTGTTAGATGTAATTTTTTCTTAAATAAACTAAGTGTCATGAATTGTGTACACATACGCGTGACTCATTTCAAGATAATTCCATAACACGAATGATCGACTAATTAAAAGCGGTAGAGGATAAATACACATAAATCCTAAAATGAGTAATTAGATTAAATAAGCCAAGTATGAATCATTAAGCGACCTTGCTAGAACCACGGAATTCGGGAGTGCCTAACACCTTCTCCCAGATTAATAGAATTCCTTACCCAATCTTCTGGTTCGCAGACATTTTAAACAGAGTCAAAAATTTCCTCGATTTGGGATATTAAAAAATAAATAAATGGTGTCTCGGAACACCATAAAAATCCGAGTGGCGACTCTGAATAAATAAATAAATCCCAAAATTGAATAATGCCATTTAAAGTGGAAAAACTCCCTTATTACCCTTACCGGAGGTGAAGAAGGAGGTGTGACAGGGATATGACTTTATGGCCTATACTCTTTTGTTGTCTCAAGGCCTGTCACCTCTCATCTTTTCCTTCCCTTGACTATAGACTCCGTAATACTGTCATTTTTCATTTTTTTTGATCTATCGTTGCCATCCATGTATCGCATATTACTCACAATGCTTTATTAAAACTCTTCTTATTTTCCCTGCTAACATTTATGTCTATCACTCTAACTCCATCCATTGGCTCTTCGGGTTTTCTAACATTCTCTCTGTACTAGGGACGGGAGTCACACTAAGGTAATATTTATCCCTTCCAGGATTCCAATGCCTGTCTTTGTAATTTTTTTTTCAACACTCTAGTATTGATATCTAGCTGTACTATTCTAGAGTGCACCATCGCAAGGAGATTCATTAGCACATTTGCAATACCCTTCGGAAATGTCAACTAAGTGGAAGGAGTACTTGTCGATCTGAGAAGTAAAAGCTCTCGTTACTATAATGCCATCGTATCGTGAAAAGTTAGTTTAGTAATAGTTAGTCTATCAAGCAAAAAACTATGACTGCAAACAATCCATCCACCATTTTGGGTTACTCTAACCCCTGTCGAATCATGACATCACGTCCTTCTCTTTAAACCATATTTGTTAGCTCCCATAGGGCATAACTGAGATGGGTGTGGCTGATTGTACATACATATGTTATTATTGAAGGTAACTCAAAAGGCTTATATCTCTCTTCCTTAATTGTAAATACTGATCATCTTCACTAACTGGGTACCTCGAACCCTTCTTCACCTTGCTTCTTTTACTTGTTGAAACTTGTATCTATCTTCTGAATCTCTCATTGCTTTTCACCATATGGGTGGATAGATATTCTTGCCTTAAGGTTCCTTATAAAGAATCTTACACATTTTAGTACACCCATGATTTGCTGAAGACATTACATTTACTCATCATAAGCATTATAAAAAATGGAGTTCCTCTTACTCAACTTTTCTACAACCACATGCAATCTCTTAATAACCGTTTTTCTAGATGTAGGCATCGACATATTATGAATAAGATAGAGTTTAGGAAATTAAGTTCTTACAACTGAGCTCTACCACACGATCTAGAGTAAGAATAAAGAGTGACAATCCTAAATGCCTTGTAGCCTCCTGCTTATAAGTGTGGTGCACAACACACCCATAAACAAGACTCTACTAGACACGACTTGTAGGCTCCCTAGGACATAACTGCTCTGATACCACTTTTGTTACGACCCAAACCAAAGGGTCACGAAGGGCACCCGGTGCCTTACTCAACCGAGTACCAATGTAACATATCTTTCTTAAGTACTATCATTGATAACTGGGCCAACATGGCCACAACTCGTAATGTATAACTATAAGTGGGAAAGCACTGTATCAATGAACCATCTTTCTTAAAATATGAATACATGTGGGCCATCAAAGCCTCTGACATACTGCACAAAATGAACCTCTTTCTACAAAGCCTTTAAGAGTATTTGCTATCAAATGGGACAGGGTACCTGCCTACCCATAAGTCTATAGAAAAATTCGAACACGATGACTCATAGACTCAGATGCACTCCGAATGAGGCGGAGTCTTACCAAACCTTCACTGAATGCTAACCTTGTTTACTATGAGGTCTCTTCAAACTAATTGTCTATACCTGCAGGAATGAATACAACATCCCCAACAAAAAGACGTCAGTACGAATAATGTACCGAGTATGTAAGGCACATAAATAAGTATATAAAAGACATGGAAGAAACATGGATTAAATGACTAACCTGTAAGTCTGGATAACTTTGTAAATCATGAAATACTTATAGTGTCATGCATATGCGTATGAATGTCATGTCTTGCATAGGTCCATGTGTTCATAACATCATCAAGCTTCTGAGGACATCCCATCATATCATCTCGGCCACTGTGGGCAAAATCATCAACGTATACCTGCTGATCAAGTGGTGGTGCATATATAGTGCCGTAAACTTTCCCATATCCCATATACTTATAACATACATATATACGTGTATATAACGCCATCTGATTATGGGTCAATTTACATGTATAAATGAATGCAACGCAATGCATGAAGTACGTCAATAAAATCTCTCGGAATGTCATAGGACCATTATGCCTTCGAATAATATCATGAAGTAAACTTTATCAACTTACGTATTTTCTGAGACCCATGAACAGATGATAGAATAATAGGACACATGAAAATCAACAACATAGACATTTCTAGTATTTCTATGAATAGAGTCATTTATGAAAGTAGTGCATTTGCTTGTTTCGTTTGTACCGTATGCATCATGCCAAAAGGAAAGAAGGGATAGCCTTAACATACCTGAGCCGATTCTCTTGACAATCTCTCCAACATATGTCAATTGTGACAAATCACGTAACAACGGATCGAAGTAGAAAAAAATCCGTATGATATTCTTGAGAAAGATTGTAACGTGCTCTTTTAGAATCGCAACATCCTGTTGCTATTTTCTAAAAAGCCTCGTAGTATAACTTCAGATAAATTCTTTTGCTGAAGGCTCGTTTTTTGGAGATTCTGTATTAAAGAAGCCTTGAAACATGGAGTATTAAAGAAGCATCTCCATTTTATGAATTGCTGAAGTTTTTCATTGTTTTGTAGAGATATAAAATGAATTAGAATGGTTTTTAAGTCTTCAGGTGTGGCCCCACACTTTTGATTACTAAGACACCAACATTTCTTCATTTTCCACCTTATAACATGGACTTTAAGAGTCATAAGTGGGCTGCCATGTTAAGTCTTATCCAAAGTCTTAATTAATCACCCACTAATTCTTAATTAATTGCTAATCTTCTCCCAAAAATCCACAATTAACCAAATATTTACATAATTAATAATTATCTCAAATTACTTAAAATACTACTCACTTTTAACACACTTTATACATCTTGCTATCATGGTCATGTGGTCCATAAATACGGGGTATTATAGCTTGGATCATATTTTATCCCAAATTGTCAAACTTCGTCGAAACTCATTTTCTTCGATTCTCTTACCCTCTCATCTTCACAAATTTACTCATCACTTGTTTGAAATAGCATAATACTTATAATCTCCAAATAATCTTATCCTTGAACTGATGTCAATTATCTTACGACAAATTTAATGTACAATACTACAAGTTGTAACATCGTTATAATATAATATTGTGGACCGTAACATCAACGTAATACTGCAGGCGTAAAAGGGTCGACCGGGCCAAGTGTGAAGAGGTATGTAAAAATGCGTAAGTACCCCTCCATGTGAGTTGTAATGTCCTCGCCAGGTCCGGGGATGACTATTTCCTTGCCCTCTCACTTGCGGTCTTCCCGGATCGTCGGAAGCGTGTCTTCGGTGATGGAGCAGATATACCTCCACACCTCCTCGCCGTGATCCCTTTGTTTGGAGCCCTTCTCGACCTTAAAATCTTTGTCTATGGAACAACCTCCGGGAATAAAGTCCTTAAGGGGAGGTTCTGGGGCCGCTACCGGCAAGGTCGCTTCAATAGCGGAAGCCGGAATGGAAGTTGAAGAAGCAGTATTTTGAGGCACAGATTTTGAGGTTCTCGCCATCAACATCTAGGAATATGAAGGTTTGAAGGCGATATGAAGGTTCGAAGATGGGTATGAAGATTTGAAGGTCAAATTTGTATATTTAAAGAAGAAATATGAAGATTTGAATATTGGAGATGAAGAAATGAAGATGTGAAGAACATTGTATAAAGATTTGAAGGAATTATGAGCAAGTGAAAAGTTTGGGGATAATTTAAGAATGTTTGAAATTGGAAAGTAAGAAAGTAAAAAAAGAACTGAGGCTTTTATAGGAGGTAATGCGTGGCGTTTGCATTCGAGGACGGTCAAAAGGTTGTTAACACATGTTCGAAGTCAGAACGACGTGACGGATGGGACGTTTCACTGACTCGTCGGCCCGATTGTAGGTACAAAGGAAGGAACCGGGGTCAATTTATCACTTCTCGTCGTTTCGCTAAATATGCTCTCCGGACAGTGAGGGGACTGTCTGTGGATGGGCAAAATGGCGATAAAGTTACCCCCGATTTTCCTATAAAGAAACAAGAGGGAAGCACGATCTGTCATGACCTTGAGTAAAGCCAAGGGGTTCTACGTCTTAGAGCCTGGGGAGGACAAATGGTGCACCCGGGATCGGATACGGCTGAACATCGGGTGTGAGCAGAGTGAAGGGCCGAGACTAAGGAAAAATGGTTAGGCACGATACGTGGGGAGCCGTAATATCCACCCTCAACCAGATGTTACGGTGCAAATCTCGCCCGATATCGACTGCAGGTCAACATTTACTGGAAGGACAATATTTTTTACCTTATTTAGACTTGTAATAGGATTGCACTCCCCTACTATATAAATGGGAGAATCTTTTCATTTTAAAACTATTGTTGGCACGCATATCAAAGGAATAAAAGTTCATGTTTGTTCTCTATCTACCGTTCATAGTGGTTTTCATATGTTTATTTACCTAGTTGCAACCAAGCCCATCTCGAGGGCTTGATCAAGGTCAATTATAAGTGTTTATCCAAAAATCAGGCTTAATTATCCATCACGTTAATTGTTACTCATTTCAAGGGTAAATAATATTATTGAAATATTTCATTAACGTAATTTAATAAAAATTAATGTCCATATTACCTCCTAAGATTATGAACACTCTTTTATGTAATTTCTTTTTTACTTTTAGAACATATTACTACTATTTCTATTTTTTCATCCTTTTGCATGAGAGTTGCTAAATCCGCTTTATGTTCTACTTCCCATTCTTGTTCTATATTTTGTGATTCTCTAAACCAATTTTCATTGTAAATAGAAAAGTTCCTTTATTACGAAGTTGTCGCAAAATCTACCGATGGTTTGCACAATTGCTATTGAGTATTGGATGATAATATTTCAATATTTTAGCCCCTTCTTTTGATTTTTTTATTTCTACTAACCAAATCATTCATTGAGATGAATCATTTTAAATTTATATTTTGTCTCAGAATTCTTTCATCATTCTAAATTAGTACGTAATAATTTTTTTACTATTCATTTATTATTCATTTTACAAATAATGTTGAAGTTATTATGTTGGTGAATCAAATGATATAAAAGGTAGATGACTTTTTACACAGATTTAGAGTAGGAATATTATTTCCCCCAAAATCTTTATTTTTAAAATTCATTTCTTTCTAATTATTTGGTTGAACACAAGTACTTTTACTCCAGATACGAAATGCTAACCTGTTACCCTGCACGATAGTTGCTTATAGTTCATATCTCTACAATTTTATTTTAATAAATCTGGTTTGACTCAATACTTATTAGGAGAAGAGTTAAAAATCGGTAGTGCACTATTTATTTTTTATGGGAAAAAGGGATTCATACGTTAACCTTCTTAATTTTGAATAACGGATAAGAAAACTTAAGTTGGAGAGAAAAAACAATACTGCAAGCAACTATGCAAGAGGGTAAGACACCTTGAAGGAGAGAGATCAGTTGAAAGAAAAGAAGGATATTTCTATTAATGAGAGGAGAGAAAGCAGTCAAAATTATTCTCTTCGTTATTTGTAGACATTTCACTAACTACTTCTTAATAGTCTAATCAATGAACAATAAAGCTAACCAACATAACTCAATTGTGCTACAACTGTTACTTATCATTCATCTAAGCAACTGATTTCTGGGAAAAGGTTATTTCCATAAGCTTGTCACTTTAGCCATTTCTCAACATTTCCACTCAAGCCGAGGGATGAAATATGTTTCTTATAACTTTGTATATGGTCAGAACGGGCTATTTTATTACTAATCAAGGTTGGATCATGATAGGTCATGGTATGGCCTCGTGTTATATTGAGCCTCAGTACGAAGTTATAATACTGAACCCTTAGTTCAGAGACCGACCAAGGACGAGATCAGCAAAGATCGAGACCAAGCAGAATAGAGATCAAGAGAGACCGATGGAGGTTTACCTAGTCAAGTAACGGTAAGCCGGAATATCAGTGATCGAGCAAGGATCACGGCGAAAATTTCGGCACGTATCAAGATGAGGCCGATTAATTAGCCAATCATGGGATTTCTTACTGTATTTAAAAATTATACCATAAGTAGAACTCCCGTACTATATAAAGGGGGTTTAATCATTTGTAAAGATATCAGATTCATGCAATTCAAAGCAATATACTATCCTTTAATCTCTCAACACTCTGTTGCTCTGTTATTTTATTCATATCTCATTCATCTCATTTAATTGGTTCGAGTGTAACTTATCTTGGGGGCCAAATCTTTACGTCTCATTTTGGTTTGCTTCTATTTTTCTTTACAGTCAAATTTATATCAATTTACATATTTTTTCAGTTTATGTCAAGTGAAATCATGTGTCCTTAAAACCACATATAAATTCAATTGTTATCCGTTTTTGGGGTAAACAGTTTGACGCCCACCGTGGGGCTAAGGATAATAGTGATTGCCAGGTACAAAATTTCGTAACACACACTATTTTATACTTGTTCTTGTGAGTATCTTTGATTCCAGGATCAACATGTCGAACTCTCAAGCATCACCCACACACAGAGACAATGGCTTTGGTTTTCACGGTTAGAACGACAACATAGCTGCCCCGGGCAACGAAGTGCCTCCAGTTGACCTCGATGGAGTCCCGACTGCAGACCCAATCAACGCCAGTTCCCATTTTTCCATTAATGCAAATCTGGCAATCGACCCCTAGAATAGCGTCTGCAGAGATGTTCGATCAGCCGGTCAGAGTACACAGGGATGCGAAGAAGGAGGGATCAGCCTTCGAGTAATATTCGAAATGTTACAGGCTCAACAAGCTGCAATAGCACAACTTCAAAACCAGAACCACGCCCCGAGTAGGGTCGAGCCCGAGCCATCGCAGGAAGTTATTCGTCGGTCCAAATCAGTGTCATGAAGATCAAACGGGAATGAATTAGGGACCGACCCACTATCATGAAGATTCTCGAGGAACTGACAAAGTGAGTTGAATCGGGGGAGAAGAAGATTGAAGCAAATGACAAGAAGGTGGAAACCTATAACTCCAGGGCTGATCAAGTTCCGGGGGAACCATCAATTTTGAAGGGTTTGGATTCAAAGAAGTTCGTGCAAAAGCCCTTTCCCCCGATCGCGGATCCTAAACCAATTCCCAAGAAGTTCTATATGCCAGAAATTCCCAAGTACAAAAGAACGACCGACCCTAACGAGCATGTCACTTCTTCCACATGTGCAATTAACAGGAACAATCTGGAAGACGATGAGATCGAGTCCGTATTGTTGAAAAAATTCGGGGAGACCCTATCAAAGGGGGCGATGATATGGTACCATAATTTTCCTCTCAACTCCATTGATTCTTTTACCATGCTTGCATATTCCTTTGTTAAAGCACACGCCAGAGCTATAAAGGTCGAGACTAGGAAGTCGGACCTCTTCAAGGTAAAGCAGAAAGATAACGAGATGCTCAGATAGTTTGTGTCTCGGTTCCAGATGGAACGTTTGGATCTACCTCTGGTTTCCGATGATTGGGCCATTTAGGCCTTCACTTAAGGATTAAACGTACGAAGCTCGGTGGCTTCACAACAATTAAAGTAGAACTTGATCGAATACCCAGCTGTCACCTGGGCCGATGTGCATAATCGATATCAGTCGAAGATGACCAGTTGGGGGCCCCTTTCGAGCCCGTTTATCCTATCAGGTCCGTCGACAGAGCCAAAAGGGATATTGACTGAGAACCACGGTCAAATAGGGATCATTACCAGCCATATAATGGAGATCAAAGAAACAACGGACCTGGACGCAATCCTATTCGAGGTAAAAAGAGAAATGAGCGAGGTCATAGCTCTCGAGGGCTCATGAGCAAGAACGATTTTGACAGGAATGTCGATCCCAAAGAAGCAATACGGCTGTAAGAATACAACTTCAACGTTGATGCATCAGCTATCATGTCAGCCATCAGACACATCAAACATACTAGATGGCCTCGACCTCTGTATACCGATCCAACTCAGAGAAATCCTAACCAAATGTGCAAGTATCATGGCACCCACGACCATAGAACAGAAGATTGCAGATAGCTAATGGAGGAAGTATCTCGGTTGTTCAACGAAGGGCACCTTCGGGAATTCTTAAGCGATCAGGCTAAGAATCACTCCAGAAATAGAGATTCAAATAGATAGAACGAGCAAGAAGATCCACAACACGTGATCAACATGATTGTTGGAGGGGTCGATATTCCTCAAGGGCCAGTATTTAAATGCAGCAAGGTGTCAATCATGCGGAAGAAGCGAACTCAGGATTATGTACCAGAAGGAACCTTGTCTTTCAATGGCGAGGATGCAGCGGGGATCGTGCAACCCCATAACGACGCACTGGTAATATAAGTACTTATGAATAAGACTCAAGTTAAACGTGTTTTGATTGATCCATGTAACTCGGGCAACATCATTTTATCGAGGGTTGTAGAACAGCTCGGCCTACAGGATAAAATTGTGCCCGCGGCCCGAGTCCTTAACAGATTCAACATAGCATGCGAAACAACCAAAAATGAGATAACTTTGCCCGTGAATGTGGCTAGGACCATCCAAAAGATGAAGTTCCATGTGATCGAGGGTGATATGAGGTATAACGCCATGTTCGGGAGGCCATGGATCCACAATATGAGGGCAGTACCCTTGACCATTCACCATGTTCTGAAGTTCCTGACACCAAAGGGAGTTAAAACGGTCTACGGGGAGCAAAGTCCGCCAAGGAAATGTTTACAGTCGACAAAGTGATACCAATATCGGCACTCTCATCAACAAAGGGGTCAAATGCGAAGGGAAAATAAGGGGCCAAATAGAAACCACAGACAGCGGCCTCGACCTAATCAGAGAAGCAGGGCACTGATGAGGATGATGATTCTGGGGTTCCTTGATCCTTCATAGTCTCCGATGATTCCGACGCCACCAAGTCGACGGTCGAAGAACTGGAACAAATCACACTGACCGAACATCAGCCCGAACAAAAGGTATACCTGGGCACGGGGCTAGCTCTCGAGCTTAGGGGAAAACTTATTCAATTCCTTAAAACTAACATGAATTGCTTTTCTAGGTCCCATATCGATATGACGGGGATCCCACCGGAAATCACCACTCATAAACTAAGACTGGATCCAAAATTTCATCCGGTGAAGCAAAAAAGAAGACCCCAGTCCGAGGTCAAGCACGCCTTTGTCAAAGACGAGGTAACCAAACTTCTCACAATGAGATCCATTCGGGAAGTAAAATATCCCGGATGGTTAGCAAACGTAGTAGTAGTCTCTAAGAAGGGAAACAAACTTAGAATGTGTGTAGATTACAAAGACCTGAATAAAGTATGTCCAAAGGATTCTTTTCATTTGCCCAATATCGATCGCATGATCGATTCCACGTATGGCCACGAGATTCTCAATTTTCTCGATGCCTATTCTGGGTACAACCAAATACAAATGAACCCCGAAGATCAGGAAAATACCTCATTTATCACTAAGTACGACACCTACTACTATAATGTAATGCCATTCAGACTGAAAAATGCTGGTGCAACTTATCAACGCCTAGTTAACCAGATGTTCGAGGAACAAATAGGAAAATCAATGGAGGTTTATATTGATGACATGTTAGTTAAGTCCCTGCGAGAGGAGGACCGTTTGAAGCATTTGCAGGAAACTTTCAGTATACTGAAAAGATACTACATGAAGTTCAACCCAGAAAAAAAATGTGCATTAGGGGTCAGCTCTGGCAAGTTTCTCGGCTTCATGTTATCCAATCAAGGTATCGAGATCAACTCCAATAAAATCAAAGCTATCGAGGACATCACGGTAGTAGACAACATAAAGGTCGTGAAGAGTTAACGGGGCGCATAGCCTACCTGGGGAAATTCATCTCGAGATCCTCAGATAAGAGTCACTGATTATTCTCGTTACTGAAGAAGAATAACTTCATGTAGACTCTGGAATGCCAACGGGTCTTGGAGGAGATAAAAAGGTACTTATGGAGCCCGTCGCTGCTTCACACGCTAAAAGTGGACGAGCCGCTTTACTTGTATTTAGCAATATCAGAGATAGCGGTAAGTGGAGTCTTGGTCCGATAAGAATAAGGTACGCAATTCCCTATCTATTATGTTAGTCGGACCGTAGGTGAGGCTGAAACTAGGTAACCCCATCTAGAAAAATTGGCGCTCGATTTGATAAGCGCCTCTGGGAAACTAAAACAATACTTTCAATGTCATCCCATATGTGTTGTAACAACTTATCCACTTCAAAATATTTTGCATAAACCCGAACTTAGGTCGGTTGGCCAAATGGGCCTTAGAAATTAGCGGGTACGATATTAAATATCGACCCTGAACAGCCATCAAGTCTCAAATCTTGGCAAGACTTCGTGGCTGACTTCACACTGGCCCTCGTACCCGAGGTTGAAAGAGAACTGTTAGTAAATTCGGGTACATCCTCGGGAATATGGACCCTCTTTACAGACGGATTCGAACGCAAAGGGGTCCGAACTCGGCATCGTGCGGAACCACTCACAGGTAACGTAGTTAGACAATCTTTCGGAACTATAAAATTGACTAACAGTGAGGCTGAATATGAGGTCATGATTGCAGGTCTCGAATTAGCCAAAGCCTTGGGAATGGAGGTGATCGAGTCCAAGTGTGACTCCCTCCTCGTGGTAAACCAGGTTAAAGGAAACTTTTAAGTTCAAGAAGAACGGATGCAGAGATACTTGGATAAGCTACATGTAACTCTACACTGATTCAAGGAATGGACATTGCAAAATGTACCTCGACATCAGAATACTGAAGCCGATGCCCTCATAATTCTAGGGTCATCGGTCGAAGACAATGAACTCAATTTGGGGGCTGTCGTACAACTCATGAGATCGGTGGTCGAAGAAGGTCATGCCAAGATAAACTCCACAAGTTTGACCTGGGATTGGAGAAACAAATACATAGAGTATTTAAAGAACGGGAAGCTCCCATTAGACCCAAAAACGTCGAGATCCCTGTGCACAAAGGCATCACAATTCACCTTGTCCAAAGACTAAACATTGTTCAAAAGGATGTTCGATGGTCCATTAGCGATATGTCTGGAGCCAGGAGATACCAAGTACGTTCTAAGGGAAGTCCACGAGGGCACTTGCGAAAATCATTCCGGTGCCGAATCATTGGTCCACAAAGTGATCATGGCCGGATACTACTGGATCGACATGGAAAATGATGCAAAGGAGTTTGTTAGAAAATGTGACAAGTGCCAAAGGCATGCACCAATGATACATCAACCCAGGGAACTGCTCCACATGGTTTTGTCCCCATTGCCGTTCTTAAAGTGGAGAATGGACTCTGCCACAAAACATGCACCATAGGCTTGCCCGTAGTGTACTACTGTACTAATCGAGCTCATTCAGTCTAGGATCAAGTAGGACTTTATTTGGTTGTAATGTAGGCTGCGGGACAGGTAGGATATATTTAGATATAAGAGTGACTACACCTCCCTAAGCACTTTAATACATATACTTTAACATTCAAACCCCATACTTATGTCAAACCAAACTCCTCCTTCACATCAATGTTGTTACCCCATACTTCTTTAAACACAATTACATCAAGAGTCACCACTTGTCAAGGAATATTTTTTTTTCACAACAAAAAAACTATTCTTTTCCTTTTCTTTTTTTTCCAAGTGACTCTTACTTTTTCAAAACAGTGCACCTTTCTCCTTATTTCATTAGTTCCACTCAAAATCCAAACCAACCACCCCATACTTTAACTTTTACACAGTTCATAACAATTAAAGTGCTCATGAGAGGTTAAAAGGTTCAAATAGATAGTTAATTCAAACAAATGGGTAAGTCTTGTAATGTGGTTGCCAAAGAAACAGGATTACAGACTCAAAGAGGTTAACTACGATACATAACAATTAGACGGGTAAAATATACATAGCTGGCTCAACAAAGAAATGCCTATATCACTTTCAAGACTGAACAAAACTACTATTTCGCTTTGCAAACACACGGGGCAAGTTCTAGACATCAAATGCAATGCACAGAATAACACACAAACCTCACACACACATGGCACATAACTCACTCAGGATTGGATTCATCAAGACACTCTAGTCAAAGCAGTTAAGCAAATTTAAAATCATACAATTTAAGGTACTTATACAAGAGTCAAAAACTGAGCCTAAGCGTCACAACCAAAGTACTCGCTATTCTCAAGGAATAACAAAGTCAAGAGATATTGCTTCAATTCAAAACACAACACAATGGCTCCTCTTCCTAAAAAAACTAACTACACCCGATTCAAACAAAACCCTTGGAAAAGAACCATGGCACAAAGAAAAACCAACGGGGAATTGCTACACTACCTAACAAAAAAAAATCTTTTTCTTAGACTTAAATCCCTCAAGATTGTCTAATAGATCCATCTTCGGGAAAAGTCCAATTTTTTTTTTTTTTTTTAAATTATTCAATTAAACAATCACAACTAAAATAGCATAGAAAGTCACCCAGACAATCTCCTCACCCCACACTTAAAATTGTGCATTGTCCCTAATGCACACTCATATATACAAGAGGGTAAAAGGAACTCCCTAGCAGGCCAAAGGCCGAAGCACTAGCATCTCATGGGGTACTCAGACTTCTCCGAGGCCTGGTCGTTCGTGCGGGTACCTCACATTTAGTTCCAACCATCTGGTTTGTTGTTGCATCCTTCCAGTGGCTTGCGTTCCATGCTCCTAAAAAATCAAAAAATTGACACTACAAAAATAATACAATTAGAAAAAATAAAACAAAAAAATAAAACAAAATAAAATAAAAGAAAGCAGTAAAGGTGGGTTGCCTCCCAACAAGCGCTTGATTTAACGTCGCGGCACGCCGTGAATCACTTTCTGCCTCCACTTCGAACTTATGAATTGGACCCCAATTTTTGATTATGCTCTGTGATCATTCTCCTGGGATGGTAAAACGAATCTGACTGGCCCAATAAAATAATATAGTATTCTGCACTTCTTGTCCTTTGGATGAGATGTGTATTCCCGACTTTCTGGCACGAAGAATTCTAGAATGTAGGCATCTTGTTCCTTACTCCTTGACTCCTCAAGCGGCTCGAACGACTCTATTTCCATATCATCATCCAAACACAATGTGGAAAAGTGCTTGGAGTGTGGACCAATGTGCTCAACTACACAAACATTGGGATTGTTAATATCCTTAACACTAATGACACTAGAGTCAACTAAATATGTATCCTCAATATCCTTGGTTGACTCTAGTATCTATTCTACGACTTTGGTATCCTCATAATCTAGTTCGATTGATTGTTGGTGTTCTACTCTGGCCTTCTCCTCTAGATCATCCTCATATTTTTTTAAATCCTCCATTATAATGGCAATTTCTGCAGCCAATTCATACTCATATTGGCTACTATCCACAATGTCAACTTGTTGCGCTTTACAGGGTTCAATTACTTTATTCGCTTGAGCCTCCAAGTTGTGAATATTTTCCTCTTGCCTTTGTACCCGCAGTTGTATCTCATCATATTGTTCCGTAAGGCACTTTAGCATATCCTCAATCTTTTTCAGGTCCTCATACATGGGTTCTTTGTTCCTATTAACTTCATAAGAAAAAGAAGAACCAACAAAGTAAGGGGTTGGGGGAAGATAAGAAATATAAGCACACCCATGAAAGTGACCATCTTGACCACCACACATATCACACACATTCCACACACATTCCACACATAAGATTGAGTTGGTGCACATAACTCGCTCGGGAATATTTTGATAATTTTTTCCTAGGTGGTTTCCTCCATAATATGCATAACGAGGATCAAAAGTAGAATTACCAACATCCAAACTATCATAATTCCACGATTCCATATTTTTTAAATTAACAAATACAACTAAAATAAATAAAATAAAAATCAAATACTAAAAAAAAAATCAAACTTGAAACCTAGCAATATGTACACCTACAACTACACTTGATAATACCGTTAACTCCTCGGCAACGACGCTAAAATTTGATCACGCTCAACTATGTCTATTAAAAAGACTAAGCGGGCGTTGAAAATATAATCCGGGTATTTTGCCCAGAGTCGAATCCCACAGGGAATTAACGTATCAAATGTCGTCTTTAGATTACTAGATTCTCAATAATCAACTTTCTCAAAAGTTATGAATATCCCTTGGTGGTGTTTTTACTACTACAGCTGAACAATTTTAATAAACTAAATATTAACTAACAATGAGGTGTAAACAATTGTAATAAAGGTCTAAGGTTATTGTTTCCCCCGTTGGTGAACTTCCTTCTTGTATACTTCCTATATTTTTGATTTAGTTGTCTCTATCAATCATGAACACTCCATTCAAGTAATTATGATAATTTACTAGACACTCTCTCTCAAGTTACGATAGCTAGATTGCATTACAGTTCACTTTATATGGCACCCGAGGTATCGTTATCTCTAATCCAACCTCTAAAACCTCGGTTATGACTCTCGCCTATACTCCGGGAGTGGTGTTGTTCAAACAACTACCTAAATATGCACTCTCTCCCAAGTAGATACATAATAAATAGGAACAGTTAATTGAGGGCCCTTCAATCAACTACAACAAGAACGTAGTTGAACAAATAGAGATTAACAACCAACCAAAACTATATTAATATCATAATAAAGTATCCCCCAACGGGTTCCACCAAAACCTTAGATTAGAAAAGTTAGCTACTCATAATAATGATAAAAACTACAAAAGAATTCATAAACAATGATAAAAATCACAAGAGAAGGAGATATGGATTGATACCCAATTACCCTCCTAGCCTCTTTAGGTCGAATTTGTGTCCAAAATATGTCCCATCTCCCAAAAATAACGTTCTCCCATGCATATATACTAAGTAGCGTTGGGACCAAAAAATTATACCTTCTCCTACGCGAAAAAGGACAAGTTTCCAGGCCACCACTAGCACGGCCGCGCTAATCTCGCGCTCGAGGTCGCGCTAGTGAGGTTTTATTCTGCCCCAGTCTGCGTCAGGTCCGCAGTTGCAGTTTCGATCGCGTTTTTGACCCTGTTCCGTTTGGAATTTGGACAAACGTAAAACATTAAAGTTGTATCCCTTTGAGTTATCTTTCCAACCATATATTATATAGCCCAAATGTGGTTTGGAGAAAAAAATTATGTTCATTTTACGAGACAGTGCACAATATGCCTCCTCGAGTATTCATTTGTTCTCAACTATCAAATTTGACCCCCGAACACGATCCCGGATTAATTCCTTGAGATTTTACTCAGACTTCAAAGCTCCAAATCACTTAAATTCATTCCATAACATCTATTTAGCTCAGAATCACTCCTACAAGGTATAAAACACACAATTAGTGCAAAACACTAGCGATTAAAGCTCAAACTCAATTAAAGTGCAGTAAACTAGAGTTTAATAAGCGACTAAATTACGTAATTATAGCCTATAATCAACATCGTTGGTGCTCTTCCACCGGCCCCAGGTAAAGCTCTATTTATTTTATTTATGAATGATTATTCCTCTAAGTGGGTTGACGTGCAGGCTTTAGAGAAAGTGAGGGAAAAGGAAGTCGTATACTTTATTTGGGACCACATCATATGTCGATTCGGGATGCCCTCCGAAATTGTGTGCGATAATGGAAAGCATATTATCGGCAGCAAGGTGACCAAATTTCTCGAAGATCACAAGATCAAATGAATCCTATCAACACCTTATCATCCCAGCGGGAATGGACAAGACGAATCAACCAACAAAGCAATCATCCAAAATCTTAATAAGAGACTAACCGATGCCAAAGGAAAATGGAAGGAAACCCTACCCGAGGTCTTTTGGGCATACCGCACAACGTCGAAGTCTAGTACCAGAGCTACCCCGTTCTCAATAGTTTATGGCGCCGAAGCTCTAATACCGGTCGAGGTCGGAGAACCTAGCATCAGGTTTTGATATACAACAGAAGAGTCAAATAATGAGGCCATGAATGCGAGCCTAGAATTATTGGATGGAAAACGCAAATCCGCCCTCGTCCAATAGGCCGCCCAATATTCGATGTTTTGGCGTCAGGGACTTGGTTCTAAGGAAAGTCACCCTCAACACCCGAAATCCGAACGAAGGAAAATTAGGTCCAAACTGGGAAGGACCGTACCAGATTCTTGAGGTCACCGGAAAAGGGTCCTACAAGCTCAGAACGATGAATGGGGAAACGACTACCGAGAAATTGGAACATATCATACCTAAAACGATACTACTGCTAAGGTACGACCCCTTTCTATTTTCATTTTTGTTTTAGACTAACTCTTGCAGGTGATCGACAAGAATCATTAGTGGATTTTTCAGTAGACGAAATGAAGTCTTTAGGTCTGAAAGCACATGTTGTACTATTTTTTCCTTAGACCGATTTTGTCCCAAATGGGGTTTTTGGCGAGGTTTTTAATGAGGGAACAATGAATCGTGCTAACTTAGAATAAATCGTGATTGCGAATTTGCATCGAAGGTCAATTTAACAATATCCGAAGTTCCTTTGCAATCAACCTCGAATACTAGGGGGCCTACCCTCGGATATATATTATCTTCGAATATCAACTCTAGCGAGGAAACTACTTCATAAAAGGAGGTTTTCGATAGAAAGGAATTATTGTAAGAACAAATCATGCCCACATAGATTGATCAAGCCCTGAATTAAACATGTATGCATGTATGACTATTTTGACCAAGAATAACGAGAAGTACTTTCCTTGAAAACATCTGATGTTTACATTTTTTCCTCTTTACATCTCTTAAAGAGCTTCGTACTATAATGAGCCTAAGGGCAATACTTAACCAAAGCGCGAACGATCGCCTCCTCACTCGGGGACTACCGTTCATATCAAACACCCCAAGTTATCAGGCCTCAGGGACAAAAGACCTAATAGGCAATTCCACGATCTCTAAAGGCCACGACCACCCCATTTGGGGACTATTATCTCGGGAAAGCTCGAACGAAATGGGAAAATAGGCCCAATAGGCAGATCCCGAACTAAAAGGCTATGGAAAATTTAACACGACTCGGAGATGTCCGAAATCCGTAACGATATAGGCCTTCGAAAAAGAAAAGATTCTTTCATAACCGGTTCTAAAAGGCTACCCTCACCAAAGTCATAGATTTAAGACATCTTCGAGAAAAGCTTCGATAATATCGAGCCCCTAAAACTCTAACAAATGCAGGGGTTGTTCGGACCCTAGAACACAACCTTATTATCTCATGCTAAGGCATTTCAACCTTAGTGATTACAAATTACAAAGCAAAGAAAATAAAAACTTAAGAGCCGAAAGGAAAAAGAAAGCCTTGTATTTATATATAGAATGATCTTCTTTACAGGGGCCAAATCGGCCAAGTCCAAACAACATTTTTACAATGGACCAAAACGACTTAAGAAAAAGTGCAAAAAGAAGAACAAAAAAAAAAAATACTAAGTCCTAAGAGGCTTGGTCTCCATCAGAGGCAGCATCTCCGTCCTCAGGGTCTTCCCTATCTTCAAATTCACTAAGGCGATTGGAGTCATCCTCGGGGAAGTCCATTCCGAGCCTGGGTTTCTTATGCTTGGGCATTCTTGACCTCAACCACGATGTCGAAATCCTGGGCTTGAGCCTCCTAGAGGGCTTACCTCCGATCTTGCCATTTTGCATGATCTATCATGCTCCTAGCCTTGGACTGGATGGCCTCGACGTCAACATTGAATTAGGCCACTTTTTTATCAGCTTTAATATCAACCGCGATCACCTCAGATTTAGCTGCCTCGAGCTTGTTGGTGGCTGAATCCAGCTGAGACTGAAGCTCCTTGATCTTCTCGGCTTGCACAGAGTTTTTCTATTTCAAAACTTGAAGCTGGGTCCAGGCCGAATCCAACTGTGCTTGGACGGTCTCTTTCATCGAGGGTAGGATATCCGTGCTTCTCTTGAATGCCTCAGCCTCGGCCCGTATCTCGTCAACCTGCTTGTCGAGCCGCTTGATCTGCTCTAGCCTCTGTCGGATCTACAGAATCGAGTCATTAGTCGTTATCTCTAACTTATCTTCACTATCATGAATTATTCGTAATACCTGCTGAAGACATGCTCGACTATATCAGTGTGCTCGTCCTGAGATGTAACCAAATCGGCTTGGAGCTTTTCACTGAGGAGCCTATAAGTGTCGCTTTTCTCAGTAAGGCCCCAAACCTCGACCTTATGCTCCTCTCAAACTCTGAGGAAGGCTTCGTGGTGCAACACCGAAGCCTACAAGTAAGGAAGAAGATGTTAATAATAATCTAAAATTCTAAGTATAAAGAAAATAAGAAAGAGATTCTCAAAGATTACCCAATTTAGAGCGTGTTCAGCTTCATTGAACAAGCAAGCGCCCCCCACAGTGTTCATCACGACTTGATCCTCTTCGGTCACCAAGATTCTCAGTTAGTTGGCAATTCCAACGGGGGAGGGGGGGAGAGATGACTTAAGTATCCTCCGGGACGGTCAACACTAGATGCCGTTTGTGGCTTGGGTTAACGCTCGGAGCCAGAAATTGCTCCACCGGACTCGAGCTCGAATCCAGTGGCACCCGATGATGGTATTTTATTCGACACCGGTAAATCACCGAATCTGGTGATATCCTCAGAAGTAGAAGCTTCGAGCCCATGGAAGAAACCGTGGAGATCGATCTAATGACTATCAAGAATGCTGGCCTCTCGAATCATGGTATCCGAAATCTGGGGGGATTCTGAAATATCGACCACCCCAAGCTCAACCCCAGGGACCTTTTCCATTGTTTGGGAGGCCTTTCCTCTTGTCTCTCTCTCCAGCGTCCTAGCTGGGGACCGAACAACCTCTGCTATTTCTAATTCAGGGACCTCGGCCAAAGCTCCCTCATCAATTGCCTCCGGTTCGAAGGGCTTTTGTACCAAACATACGGGCCACTAGCCATGAGTTGTCTTCTTCTTCTTCTTCTTCTTATTCTTCTTCTTCTTCTTCGGACTCATCCCTTAATCGGCGGATTGATCCCGAGGATAGGGCACCAACATCCGCCTTGGGCTTATGAGGCTTCCTCGCCGATTTTTTCTTCTCCGAGACCAGGGGACTCGGAGCCCTATTTCTCTTTCTATCCTTGGTCGGCTTTGGAGCTGATGGCTGGGGAAGGATTTCTTCGTCATCGGAAGGGGGTCTCATTGCGACATCCTTCTCGAGACCTACAAAAGAAAGGGAGATGAGTATGTTTGAGAAAGGCTGAAATAATAAATAATCCAAGATAGAAATTTACCATGGTTGCGTTCCTCCCATCGACCCTTTGATAACTCCATCCAAGCACATTCGGAGTAAGGCCTCTAAGACACCAGACCTTCGACCCATCGCTTCAATTTCAGGACCGGGTCTGGTATCTGGTCCACAACTGCAACACTAAACAAAAGTAAGAAAGATAGAAGGAAATGAAATGGCAAATCGAGTGTTCGAGGTAAAGGTACTTACGATTCATGTTCCATTTCTTTGGGAACGACATGTCTTCGGTGGGGATCAGGTCCGATGTCCTTATTCGGACGAATCTACCCATTCAACCTCGATCACGAGACTCGTCAATGGGGGCTCTACTGGCCCGAAGTGCAAGCTTAATCAGCCCTCCTTGATAGAGCCAAGAACTGTAAAGACGCATGAGGTGATCGAGGGTGAAGAGACATCCCTCGTTCTTTCTTGTGAAAAAACGGAGAAGAACGACTATTCTCCAGAACGAGGGGTGGATTTGGCCTAGGGTAACATTGTTTCTTTTGTAGAAGGATATGATTATGGGGTCTAAGGTACTAAACATAAAGTGGTAAGTGTAAACACTTAGATACCCCTCCACATAGGTGGTGATCGATTCCTCAGGAGAAGGAACAACCACATCTTTGTTCACCCAGTTGCATTCTTCCTTGAACTTTTCGAGGATGTCCTCGGTGATGGTACATATATACCTCGACAGCGGCTCGCATCGGCCCTGCACCGATGGGGTCTTCTCTATTTTAAAGTCAGTGACAGTTGGGCATCCCGTCGAAACGAATTCCTCAAGGTGGGGCTCCACCGCAACCTCATCACTGGCAGGACGCGATGAAGAAGCAACCTCTTTTTGTGGTCCAATTTTAGAAGGTTTAGCCATTTATGAACAACAAATAAGAGAGTAAGGATGTTGATTATAGTTCAAAGGATTTTGGATATGGAAATTATGAAGTAAGGGGATTCTTTGAAAGCAAGAGCAGAAAAGGCTTTGGTTGTAAAAGTTTGGATGAGAGAGGGTTGAGGCTTTTTATTGGTAGAAGGTGACGGTTCAAAACTGGTAGTGGCCAACCAGCACCTGACAGGCATTTAATTCCTTGGTAACTGGACCGACGAGACATTTTATTGCTTACATCATGGTCGAGCTCGTCACTGACGTCATCATAGAGATGGAGTTCGAGAATTCATGTCGTTTGTCATCATCTTATTTCTGAGAAACGAGGGGACTATGTGTATTTGGTCAGAACATGCCTGCCCTTCTTATGACTAATCGAGGTTGGATCATGATAGACCACGGTTCGGCCTCGTGTTATGTTGAGCCTCAATAAGAAGTTAGAATACTGAACCCTTAATTCAGAGACTGATCAAGGACGAGATCAACCAAGATCGAGACCAAGCTGAACGGAGATCAAGCGAGACCGATGGAGGTTTACCTAGTCAAGTAACGGTAAGCCGAAATATCCATGATCGAGCAAGGATCACGGTGGAAATCTCGGCACGTATCAAGATGAGGCTGATTAATTAGCCAATCATGGAATTTCTTACTGTATTTAGGATTATACCATAAGTAGAACTTATATAAAGGGGGTCTAATCATTTGTAAAGACATTAGATTCACACAATTCAAAGCAATATACTATCCTTTAAGCTCTCAACACGCTGTAACTCTATTATTTTATTCATATCTCATTCAGCTCATTCAATTGGTTCAAGGGTAACTTATCTCGAGGACCAAAGATATATGTCTCATTTCAGTTTGCTTTTATTTTTCTTTACAGTCAAATTCAATATCAATTTACATATTTTCTCAGTTTGTGCCAAGTGAAATCACGTGTTCTTAAAACCACATATAAATTCAATTGTTATCCGTTTTTAGGGCAAACAAACTTCTTAGCAAGTGTTCATGTTGTGGTCTACCAAGGGTTTTACTCAGATAATCACCTAGTTGATCTTTGGAAGAAACATTAAAGCTAAGTTATTTTCTTCAGCAAACATATATATCAACCAGATAACATTAGCTACGTACACATAAAGTCATACTCTTGAACTAAATTAGCATTAGCTGAACTATTGAAAACTGTCTCCTACTTCTTTGATTTCCAAGACACCACGGCATTTCCATACTTGAATAAGCAACCAAGTTTGATATTCTGGTATGCAGGCAAACTCTCTTATCAAAATTATAGAAGGAAAAAGAGTTTAGTCATACTTTCGATGGGCATTAAGAGTCTTAATTTTGGAGTAGTTTTTATGTATTGCTACTTCTTGTTCAACCTTCATGTGTGGTATTTGTGTGGGTCCTGTATTATCTTTAACTACGCGATCATTTTGAATATTGATTATATTTTAATAATGTCAGCTTCTGTTTCATATTTCCCTGGCACATCAAAATGATATATACGGTATAAATCGGGGACTACCCGATTTCACTGTTTAATCGAGACTAGGACGTTGCATCGAAGAGCTGAGGCACTGAGTTCGAGATCGAAGTCTCTTTCGAGATCGAGGTCGGTATCGATCGAAGCCGGGGTAGATAGAATTCGAGTAACATCGGGGATAGCTTAGCAACGGAAAGAGCGAGATATCCGTGATTGGTCGAGGATCGTGGCGTGAATCTCGGAGTGGATCAAATCAGAAGCGGTTAATTAGCTGTTTATACGATTCCCTTATGTAATTAGAAGTATACCATAATTAGGATTCCTATACTATATAAAGAGGAGTTCCAGTCATTTGTAAACATCATTACTTACAGACAAAAGCTATACAATTCTTTCTTTCTTGCCCGTTACTGTTCATCAAATTGTTCTACTTTAATTGTTCTTATACTATTATCACCTCGAGAGTACCTTAATTCGAGGTTGAAGCTCAGTTTTCACACTGGTTTGATTCATTTCTATTTCAATTTTGACATCTATTTTCTTATTTATCAATTGGTATTGGGTGAAATCACGTATCCTTAAAAAATCATAATATAAGTTTAATTGTTATCCAAATTTTAGGGTAAACAGTTGGGCTCCCACCGTGGGGCTAAGGATAATAGTGATTATTCAATACTGATTCCGATAACACACACTACTTTACGCTTGTTCTTATCAAGTATTTTTGTTTTCACGATAAAATATTTCAAACTCACAAACAACACCCACACATGGTGATAATGTCCTTGGACTTCACGGGGAAAACGACAATTTAGTTGCTCCATGGGTCGAGGAACCACTAGCTGATCTCGAGGGAGCACCGATTGGAAATCAATCGATGTCAGTTCGCATATCGCTCTAAATGTGAATCTGTGTGCAGACCCCGAATGAAGTGTACGCAGAGAAGGTCTATCTGGTGGTCAAGGTACATAGGGCGGAGGAGATGGAGGAGTCAGTCTCCAAGTGATATTCGAGATGCTACAGGCTCAACAAGCCGCTATTGCACAACTACATAATCAACATCGAACGTCGAGTGGGGTCGAACTTGAAACTGCCCACCGGATCGAGCCAGAACCAGAACCAGAAAGTTTGAATACTAATGAATTAGAGACTAACCCCGCAATAATGAAGATGATCGAGGAGCTCACCAAATGAATCGAATTGGGAGAGAAGAAAACTGAGGCAAATGATAAGAAAGTGGAAACGTACAACTCCCGGGTTGGTCAGATACCGGGGGCACCTCCAATTTTGAAAGGGATGGATTCAAAGAAATTTGTGTAGAATCCGTTCCCTCCAAGTGCGGTTCTGAAGCCTATTCCTAATAAATTTCGTATGCTAGAAATCCCAAAGTACAATGGGACCATCCCAGCGAGCATGTCACCTCTTATACATGCACCATCAAATGTAACAATTTGGAAGATGACGAGAGCGAATATGTTCTATTAAAGAAGTTCGTAGAAAATCCATCGAAGGGGGAAATGATTTGGTACCATAATCTACCATCAAATTCCATTGACTCATTCACCATACTTGTGGATTCTTTCGTAAAGGCACATGCCGGGGCCATAAAGGTTGCAATGAGGAAATCGGACCTTTTCAAAGTAAAACAGAAGGATAATGAAAGTCTTAGGGAGTTCATGTCTCGGTTCCAAATGGAATGCATGGAGTTGCCACCAGTGACAGATGATAGGGCTATTCAAGCCTTCACTCAGGGATTGAATAAACGAAGTTCGATAGCATCACGTCAGCTGAAGAAAAACTTGATCGAATATCTGGCGGTGACCTGGGCTGATGTACATAATCAGTACAAATCAAAGATCAGAGTCGAAGATGATCAATCAGGAAATCCTTTCGGTTCCGTATATCTAAACGGGTCCGCAGTCAGAATTTCGAGAGATATAAATAGGGAACCTCGGTCGAACAAAGATCGATATCAACCATATATCGCAGATAGCAGGAACAGTGGTCCTGGACGTAATTCTGCCCGAAACAATCGAAGAAGTGATCGAGGACAGAGTTCTAGGGGACTTATGAGCAAAAGTGGTTTTGATAAGCACGCCGATCCCACAGAGGCACCTCAATTATCGGACTATAACTTTAATATCGACGCATCTGGTATTGTATCGGCAATTGGATTACTAAAGATAGTAGATAGCCCAGGCCCATACAAACTGATCCTTCCCAAAGAAATCCAAATCTGATGTGTAAGTATCATGGCACACATGGCCACAGAATCGAGGATTGAAGGAAACTGAGAGAGGAGGTAGCCCGTCTATTCAATGAGGGTCATCTTCGAGAGGTCTTAAGTGATCGAGCCAAAAACCATTTTAGATAAAGGATGCCAACAGGAGAAACAAACAGGAAGAGCCATAGCATGTGATTCATATGATCGTCGACGGGGTCGAAATTCCACAAGTACATGTGTTCAAACGCACTAAAGTATCAATTACTAGGGAAAAACAGGCCCGAGATTGTGTTCCAGAAGGCACCGTATCATTCAACAATGAGTAGCAGAAGGAATTTCTCAACTCCATAATGACACTCTGGTAATTTCTATCTTTATGAATAAAGTTCAAGTTAAGCATGTTTTAGTGAATCCAAGTAGCTCGGCAAATATCATCCAATCAAAGGTCGTAGAGCAACTTGGACTACAAGATCAAATCGCGCTCGCAGATCGGGTCCTGAATGGTTTCAACATGGCCAACAAAACAACTAAAGGAAAGATCATTTTACCGGTGAGCGTGGCTGGAAATATTCAAGAAACCAAGTTCCATATAATCGAGGTCGACATGAGGTACAACACCCTACTTGGGAGGCCCTGGATTCACAATATGAGGGCAGTCCCTTCGACTCTACACCAAATGATGAAATTCCTGACACCAGACGGGGTGAAAACAATATATGGGGAGCAACATGCTGCAAAGAAAATGTTCGCGTTCGATGAGGTAATACTAATATCGGCACTTTCGACATCAAAGGGATCAGAGGTCAAAGGAAAACAGGAGTCCAAATAGCAACCATAGCCACCAGCCTCGACTGAATCGGAGAATCAGGGAATGGAAGAAGAAAGCGACGATTATTGGATCCCTCGATCCTTCATTATTCCCAAAGATTCCGACGCTTCTAAATCAACAATCGAAGAGCTGAAACAGGTTATATTGATCGAGTACCTGCCTGAACGAAAGGTATACCTGGGTACGGGTTTAACCCTGAACTCAGGAAGAAACTCATTAAATTTCTTATTGATAACATGGTTTGTTTTGCTTGGTTCCACTTAGACATGACAGGGATCCCACAAGAGATAAAAACACATCGATTGAGTCTGAACCCGAAGTTCATGCCAGTGAAACAAAAGAGAAGGACCCAGTCCGAGGTAAAACATGCATTCATCAAGGACGAGGTAGATAAACTTCTCAAAATAGGATCCATTTGGGAAGTAAAATATCCCGAATGGTTAGCAAATGTAGTTATAGTCCCTAAAAGGGGAACAAACTTAGGATGTGTGTAGATTATAAAGATTTAAACAAGGCATGCCCCAAAGACTCTTTTCCTCTGCCTAACATCGATCGCATGATCGATGCCACAGCCGGCCACGAGACCCTTAGTTTTCTCGATGCCTACTCCAGGTATACTCAAATTCCAATGAACCCGGAGGATCAGGAAAAGACTTCATTCATCACTAAGTATGGCACATATTGCTATAACGTAATGCCTTTTGGGTTAAAAAATGTTAGTGCTACCTACCAGCACCTAGTAAATAAAATGTTCGAAAATAGGTAAGTCAATGGAAGTATACATTGATGATATGCTAGTTAAGTCCCTGCGCGCAGAAGACCATTTGACACATTTGCAGGAAACATTCAAGATACTGAGAAAATACAACATGAAGCTCAACCCCGAGAAATGTGCTTTCGAGGTCGGTTCAGGCAATTTCCTCGGCTTTATGGTGTCAAATAGGGGGATAGAGATCAACTCCGATAAAATCAAGGCTATCAAAGACATCACAGTCGTGGACATCATTAAAGTCGTACAAAGGCTGTCAGGGCGTATAGCCGCCTTAGGTCGATTCATCTCGAGATCGTTAGATCAGAGTCATAGGTTCTTCTCACTACTCAAAAAGAAGAACAATTTCGCCTGGACCCCGGAGTGCCAGCAGGAGTTAGAAGAATTAAAATGATACCTCTCGAAGCCACCATTGCTTCATACTCCAAAGGCAGATGAAAAACTTTAATTATACTTAGTGATTTCGGAAGTCGCGGTAAGTGGTGTCCTAGTCCGAGAAGAGCAAGGTACGTAATTTCCATTTATTATGTTAGTCGAACCTTAGGCGAGGCCGAAACCCGGTACCTGCACTTAGAAAAATTGGCACTTTCCCTAATAAGTGCCTCTAGGAAATTAAAACCATATTTTCAATGTTACCCAATATGTGTGATAACCACTTTCCCTCTTCTTAATGTTTTACATAAAGCCAGAGTTATCGGGCCAATTGGCCAAATGGGCCGTCAAAATTAGTGGGTATGATATCGAGTATCTACCCCAAAAAACCATCAAGTCACAAATTTTAGCAGACTTCATGGCCGACTTCACGCCATCCCTCGTACCCAAAGTCGAAAAAGAACTTTTCGTAAAGTCAGGTATATCATCGGGGCTGTGGACCCTTTTTACTAATGGTGCTTTGTGATGTGTGGCTAGAATTCATGATTTTAAGCATTATATACCTTGCATTTTATGTGTTTT